>CM060479.1:7390358-7670358 GCA_030544235.1 Lepturacanthus savala | reverse complement strand
TGCTCTGTGTGGGGATACTGGGCTCTAGCTCAGGTTCTCAGCTTTACTAATAGAGCAGGTTGCAATATAATAGACGTACAATGGCATTTATTAAATCTAGTGAATATGCAGCATTGAGACGTATGAATATATTGTATGAGAAAACCTCACGTACAACACTAAATAAAGTATGAAAGTATAACGTATATTTATCTGTAGTAAAACACAATGTTACTGTTACTGGTTACTGTCCATAACCTTCCTAATAAACCTAATATTCCATATTTAGTGTCATTTCAAGCAGGGAAACTGAGAAATTAGTTTGGAGCTTTTGTGGTTAAAGTTGGTTTTGCTATTATGGATGTTTCTATACTTTTTTTTGCCAGAACTTTTGCTCTTTGATATTCTTATTCTCTGTGTTCACACTGAAATCAAAAATCTGAATTTATCGTAATAAAAATTAATGATGAATTACTTCTTAATTAGTTATTTTAGTTACATTTTTACTTAAGTCAACATCAACTACAAAATAGGTTCAGAATTAAACAGTAAAAGGGAGTTCATCAAACAACACCCCAGCGTTTCAGAGCAGAGAACACGGCTTATTTTGTTTTCTACTTTTTCTTTGAATCATTCAAATCTGACTGGGTAGTTAACAGCATAATTTTTGTGGTGTGATGTCCTTTCTCTTTGTCATCAATCATGAGGATAGAGTTTATTTTATCTGATGAGCTGCTGTGAGCGTTGCTCCTGTGATCTGGACAGGTCTGCTTTATGTTTTAACAATTAGGATGCATTAAGTGAGACTTTAGTTTACACAGGGTCTGAACAAATGCTTTTTCAGAGCCATGGCACAAATGTTTAGCTTACACTGCTCTCTGAATCTCAGTTTAAATTTCACCGAGGGTTTCAGGTGACAGCTGGTTGAAACCAAATCAAGCAACTCCTACTTAAATGTCTGAAACCAAAACAAGGCAAGCTTCGCCCTTAGAATATAATCTATGATCTGTGTTCTGTTAGGAGTTTACTAATGACTAATGACTGACTTTAGAGTGATGAACATTCAGAGGAAAGGAAAGTGAAGAAACGGTTTTTGCGTCAATACACCAGTGACCCTTCTGGACTTACCATATTTGGGCTGTGAAAACACTGTGCGTTAGAGGATCTTTGACGCTATCAGTGAATCATATATATATAAAAAAAAATCACTTTTCAAGTGTCCTTGCGCATTTCCTGTAAGGCTTCACCAGGCTATACGGTGACTTGAGTTCTAAACGGGGACTGAAAAGCCACGCTTGATAAATTAACTGATAATCATTTCCTGTTAATATCCTGTTTCTGTGGGACAAAATTAAGTTTCTCATGTTGTCTTTTGTTATTTGTTCCTTTCTTCCCGTAAAATGTAATGAATACGTCATAATGGCATGACATTCCTTTTCCATTGGCTGGGATTTTTCATCTCTTTCTTACAGATTTAGTGGCTTTTTATTGGAGAAGTATAGGCCCGTTGGGAACAAGAAACCAAAGAGAAATAAAACTCCTAACTATAGGAGTAGGATCAGTCTGTGGTTGACATGGTCAGTTATTTATGCAGCTGAATTAGATATATATAAAAATAAGACGTTGCTGTCGAAGAGGAGAAGTTGTGTCGAAGGATGAAACCTTTTCTGCTTCCATCGTCATCAAATGCAATGATTTCTTTATTTTCTTCTCTTACTGTATTCTCTACTGTATTATAAATTGCTGCCAGTTAAACAAAACTAGTGGTATCTTCACATTCACTGGACACTATATGCAGCAGGATGCATTAGAAAATAACTATCAGCTAGGACAGATAATGTTTCTCTGCCAATATTAAAAACATCTCATAAAACTTTTCTCATGACTGAAGTGTTTAAAAGGAAAAAAAAAATTCTGTGTTCCATAGAAGACACATAAAGTAGTTCATCAGTACACACATGAGAGACAGGCAGTCTGTGTCTATATAGCTAGTAACTCCTAGAGCTTTAAATATAAAGTGCTCCCATTGCCCTGTTTGTGGAAGCGGAGGGCCATCCAACCTCCTGGACCTCTGGCCCATCCTCAGGAAAAGTGTTCCCATGAGAGCCAGCGTTTCAGGCTGAGTCGAAGACAGATCTTTGCTGAGTTCTTAACTCTCGCTGTTCCATCTGCAGCGAGTGAACAGCAGCTTTTTAGTTGCTTGTTGAGGAAACCCCGGATCCCCGCCAGAGAGTGGAGGCTGCAGTGCCACGTTACCTGTTGCCAACAGAGAATAAAACAGGCCGGAGTGTGAGGTGGTTTTCAATCAACCCGGCTCTTTAGAGATCGTGGCAGTTCTTGGCTTGTTCTCGGTTTTACAGCTCCTGGCCGGGCACGGTGCTTTATTCATCTTTACTGAGGTGTTTCTTATGGATCGTCATGAGAACTAAGTCTGACTCTCCGGAACTGTTTTAATCTGGTTCCGATCTCACGTCCCAGAGAGGAAATTATTTTTTACTGTTGGAGATCTTGCGTCAGGAAGTCGTCTTGGTCCATTCATTTTCTTTCCCATTATATATGATCCCTAGATAATATCATCCGGGATTTAACCTTAATTTCAACAGTTATACTGATGACATCCCGGAATATGGTGACAATGATGATGCTCTGTTTTTTGACTATTGAAAGGGCTGCATTTAAAATTTGGAAGAGGCATCTGGCTCCGATATTGAATTAGAAGTAACATGCCTGGGCCAAAGTTCACCCACTCCTGTAGGGAATAATAATAGATATGATTATTCCAACCTTTCAAAGCAGTCAATGGCAAAAAATTCAATTTGTTCACGATTGTGATGCTAGACTTTTAGAGCTTTCAGCTCCATTGCATTGGCTCCCAGTTTCATTTAGAATACATTTAAAGGTTCTTTACTTCAAGGGTACCAACAAGGCCTGACACTCAAGCTTCTGTAGTTATTGAGGAGATCCAAAGAGGTGTGTTTTTCATATTCATTGCATGTAAAACATGGCAGTAATCTGTCTACAATCAACTGATAAACTGCGTCAAAAATAGTGATTTAGTTAAAACACAAGCCGTACAATTCAATCAGGAGATGCACTCCTTTGCAGCAGGTGGTGATACACATTAATGAGATCTAACTCTAACCCTTATTATCATGTTAGCTGGTAATATTAAGGTCTACTCTCAAAATATAATGTCTGGGTGGCATCTTAGGCCATAGTCTGGTCTGGTAGCATGACTTGTAGACTTGTGTAGTCTCGTAGTTGGCCTCTCTTGTGTCTTGCGAAGTGGGAGTAAAACTATATGTGGCTCCTGCACATGGATCAACTTTGAGTTGATGTCATTTTATTTTATCACAGAAAGTAATTACAATGGCAGCTCAGTCAGAAGTGAACGTCAGTGTCCAATAACAAGCAAAAATCAACACCATCTTCATAGAAATTAAATCAATAACTACTTCGTGCCTTGGCATTATTTATTTCTTATCAAATGTCAGAAGAGGGCATCCATGCAGCCTAAACTAGAGCAATAACGGATATTTATCTAAAAGAATTACATCAATTACAGGATATAAATGACCTTAAAGAACAATAAAATCCCATGAATCAAACACACAGCAAGTTTATTGAGAAAATACATGTTTTAGTTTGATTCTGACAGTGTCCCGCTGCAGCTGTTTCCTCTCCAGTTCCAGGCATGGCCGTGGTCTCCTTTGGGTCCACTGGTCTGGCGTCACAAACAAAGGTCATTCAGCTGACTCAGCTCTACCAGTCACTAACTTTTCAAGTCTTTCAAAGTCGGTTTTGGTCTAAATTTATTGCATTTCTAGTTTCCCTTTTTTTAAAATGTATTGACAGCGTATTGTATCAACATCTCTTACATGGAAAATGAGAAAAAGGGTCATATATCCTGGAAAGAGTGAATAGTTAAAGTGGTTACGTTTGAACCACTGGCATTTTTATTTCCACTGTTGTTGTAGCATGAATGAATGTGATTTAATGCAGCTAAATTGGTATTGAAGCTATCAATAAGTCAATTTGAATTTATTCAAGAGTCTTTATTGTCATTATCGTGGGTAACAAAATATTTGTTGGACTCGGAGCTTACATACAATAGAATAATGAATAGAATACAGGTGTAAGTTAATAAATAAAGTATTGCATAATAAGGCACATGAATATATTAGTGTATGACATAATTTGTCTCTGTAGAGGCTGAAAAGGTCCTGTAAAATTTTTGAAAAACAGAAGAAAAATAATTTCAGGTTAGGAGTGGGAACCCTGTGTAAAGTAGTAGTAGTGCTAATATTTTAAATCCATGTAATTGCCTCTTTGTGCCTTACTTATAATGAGGTGCCACTTTGAACAAATGGGGTGTTTTTACTTTTGTAGGTCACAAGGGAAAGGTAATTTATTGATGCTCTGGAGAATAATGGAGCCTGCTCTCCGAGCTTGGGAGGCATTAGTTATTGTGAAGTGTCAAGCTAATCCTCAGACTTAATGTCCTTGTGTGTCGTGCGTTTGAGGACGAGATTTTAAATCACTGTCTGCAGCCGAGCGTCTGCGTCAGCATTCGTGGACAGGAGGTGCTGTCAGCTCAGGCCATTAGACACCACATGCAGCTTGTTTAAAAATGCATAATTTCTATCTCGTCTCCTCCAAATAACTAATGTGAAATGATGAGGTGGCTGGAAGCAACTTTCTCTTTAACCCAACCACTGTTACTGTCACTTCTCTGCTACTACTGAGTAAAAAAACTGTTGAGGAAAAAAGAGAAATATAAAAACAATGAGAGGAATCGATAACAGATGTGCGAAAAAGATGATTTCTTATTTGTTTTGCATGTTTCTCACATTTCAGCTCATCATGTTAAACTGACCAACAAGTGAACACACAAATAAATTAAGGTTTTTATTATTAAGGGAGGAAAAAAGTTGGAGATTGCCTCTTAAACCTAATAGGTGGTTGTGCCATTAGCAGCAACAACTGCAATCAAGTGTTTGCAATTACATTCAATGACTGTTTATGTCACTGTGGAGGAATTGTGGCCCATTCATCTTTGCAGAATGGTTGCATTTCAGCCATATTGGAGGGTTTTCAAGCATGAATTGCCTTTTTAAGGTCATGCCACAGCATTTCAATAGGATTCCGGTCAGGACGTTGAATAGGCCACTCCAAAGTCTTCATTTTTTTTCTTCCGCCATTCAGAGGTGGACCTGCTGGTGTGTTTTGGATCATTGTCCTGCTGCAGAACTCGTTTGAGGCCACGAAGATGTCTGGACATTCTCCTTCAGGATTTTTGGTAGACAGCAGAATTGATGGTTCCATTTATCACAGGACGTCTTCCAGGTCCTGAAGCAGCAAAACAGCACCAGACCATCACACTATGACCAGTGCTGCATGCAATGCAGTGTTAGTTTTTCATCAGATGTAGTGGGACACGCAACTTCAAAAATGAACTTTTGTGTTGTCAGACCACAGACTATTTTCCCAAATGTCTTGGGGATCATTAAGATATTTTCTGGCAAAATAGATACAAGTCTTATCTTAATCTTCTTTTTGCTCAGTGGTGGTTTTGGTCTTGGAACTTTGCCATGTAGCCATTCCTGCCCGGTCTCTTTCTTATGGTGGAGTCGTGAACACTGACCTTAACTGAGGCGAGTGAGGCCTGCAGTTCTGTGGATGTTGTTGTAGAGTTTTTTATGATCTCTCGGATGAGTCGTCCCCATGCCCTTGGGGGTGATTTTGGTTGGCCATCCAC
Source organism: Lepturacanthus savala (assembly GCA_030544235.1). Lineage (NCBI taxonomy): Eukaryota > Metazoa > Chordata > Actinopteri > Scombriformes > Trichiuridae > Lepturacanthus > Lepturacanthus savala. The sequence goes on along the minus strand of CM060479.1, from coordinate 7,664,621 downwards.
TCCTGGGAAGGTTGATCACTGTTCCGTGTTTTCTCCATTTGTGGATAATGACTCTCACTGTAGTTCACTGGAGTCCCAAAGCTTTGGAAATGGATTTATACCATTTTCCAGATTGATCTCAATTATTTTCGCTTTTGAGGATCTTTTGGTCTACTTCACTCTGTTAGGCAGGTCATATTTACGTGATTTCTTGTCTGAGAACAGGTATGACAATAACCAGTCTTGGGTTTGGCTAGAGAAATTGAACTCTTTTCTGCTTCTGATGAAGAAAGAGGTAAAGACATGACAAGTGTATTCTTTGCAAAGAAGGTCAGTTCCTCATCCAGGCATTCTAGATGGAGAAAGACGCAGGTGGCATCGAAACAGACCTGTTTATACTTTAAGACCATCACACCCAGGATTCAAACAAAGGCTATTTGATCTTAATGTCCCCTGACATTCTGCCTTACTGTGTCTGCAGCAAAGAGAGGGTCTGGGTTGAATATACATCTTGAATTTGCCATCACATACATTTCACTTTTCCACACAGGGCCAAGTAGGTTTGGAGGATTTATTCTCCCTTAAGAATAAAAACCTTCATATAAAAACTGCATTTTTCCGTTCACTTGTGTTTCCTTTGACTAATATTTATTTTTCTGTATCTAAAACATTCACATGTGGCCATAATGCAAAAATAAGAACTCAAGAAATAGGCAAACACATTTTCACACCATTGTAGTTGATGTGACAATTGACGTCAAGCGGGGAGCAAGCACTGATACTTGGAGTTCACTTCTGATCCTCTGAGCTCAGGCAGCTGTGTCCGTACTTGTTGCAGGGCGACTGGGGTGCAGTAAAGAGCTTGTTTTCCTTCATGCCTTCCCTTGCTTTTACTGTCTCCACTGCACCTCCGCTGCACAACCCACAGCCAACACAAACAGTATTTCGATCGCACTTGATGAGTGAACCTCGTCCCTCCATTAAAAAAAGAACTCACACTCGTTTCTGTGTATCATCTTTCAAATAATACAAGCTGCCGTGCATAGAGTGCCACGTATTTAAATGTCCTTTGAATTAATTTGTTGCAGGTAACTGGAAGCTCGGGACGTTTGTACACCTGCTTTATGTCCTGTCACTACTGCCCCTGCTTGGCCTTCGCCTACAATGTGCTCCGCAGAAATGAAGGCCTGCTGGTGAGTCTCAGACAGACTGTCACGTACAGGTAGGGACAGGTTTCCAAAATGTTCCTGTGGGGTTGAACATGTGTATATAGGACGGTGTAGCATATTTACGCACAGCCTTTGTGTCTCTGAGCCAGGTGTGAAGCCTGGAAAAAACCATCCGTTCAACAGCGAGCAGCAGCACACATTGGAACGTGTGTTTGGATGTGTTGTAGCCGCATCATTTTTTTTTTTGTCTGGTCACTGACGCCGTCTCTGCTCTCTGACTGTTGTATTTGTGCTGTAGCCACGGTGCAAAAATAAATGACGAGTAAACAGGGTTGCAAAGGGGTGGAATGTTTCTGGTAAATGCCTGGTAAATTTCCAGAATCCTTCCATGGTAAGTTAAGTTGGGGAATTTTTTTGGATGTATTCAGTAGTCTTGTGCTTTGGGCTCAAAAGTCATGTGCAAGCGATGGAGGAACGCCCATTAGCCATGCAGGAAGCAGTATGCTGTGTGCATGGGATTAAGGAGTGTACTTGCATTAAAGGGATAGTTTGACATTTTTGAAAATTCAACCATTGTCATAATTCCCATCATCATAGCAATAGGTGCTCTACCTTTGTTTGTCGATACAAGCTGTTTCCAGACCAATGGAGCTGAGCTGTGAGCTGCTTGGCTACTACTACGTGACTAATGGTATTTTTTGGTTTCCCCCATCAAACTCAGCTAAAGGTAAAGCACCTACCATTTAAATCTGGTTGATTTAGATTATGCTACAGTGTGTTTTCCCTCAATGATATTTAAGTTCCCTATTCAATTTTGTAAATCTCGGATTTATTCCCATTTATTCGCGTTAATTCCAATGGAAAGTTTCCAACTTTTAAAAATCCTGAAATTTTGCAATACCGTTGATTTTTTTTTTTCTTTTGGCTGGTGAGTGAATCAAATCTACCAGCAGCTTTTATATTTTATCAGCATTTGGCTAGTGGCCGTGGTGGTTTGTGCCTTGGATGCAGCTTTAAACAACCTTGCCTCTTGCTCAGTTATCTGAAAGACTTTTGTCCCCGGAGGATGCTGCTAAAATCAGTGTGAGAAGCAGAGCTGAAATAGACCTCAGAGACTCCCCATGAGCTCCTCAGCACCACTGATGTCATTCCCCATGAAATCACACACGGAGACAGAGAAATAAAGCTATTCTATACTTCCTATATTTCCCCCAAACAACTCAAGCAGCTATAAGCAGCTTTTGGAATGTTTTTGTGTCGCTGCTCCCGCTGGAGCCACTTTTTTTTTCTCCTTTAGAAATGTTCGTTTGCAGATTGCAGCGCGGCTGTATAAAGCCAGACCAGGTCCACGTTGCTTTAGGTCAGAATAGAGATAATGAAGCAGGAAATGTGCTCATAAACAGAGCTGACAGGAAAAGCTAGTGGGGGGAAAAAAACAAACCTCTCGCCTGTGTCGCCACACTTTGGCTCATTGGTTATGTAAAAGACTAGTCCGCAGGTGTTAGTGTCTCATTGTAATGCATGGGATAAGCTGGCTGTGGAAACAAGTCAATGATTAACACGTTAATATTGATAATAATGAGAGGAACACTCTGTCTGTGCTCAGTGGCACATTCACACAGATGCATAACTGCACAACTACTTTTCTGAAGCTGCATTTACTTCTTACTCTGGGAAAAAAAAAACACCAAATTCAACCCTTTTAAGGAATTTCACTTTTATATTCATTCATTCTGAAGTATTTATAATTTGGTATAAATATTGGAAACTGTCCTGGCATTTAATTAATGCTTTCAGATTGTTGATTGCTCAGTGGAAAACTTTCAGAGCCAAGTGTTGACTTTGTTTCCCCTCCCCTCAAGTCTGGTCCGTTTACATGAGATCTTTGTATTTAAATGAGTGGGTGTCATCAGGGCTTCACATCCACGTTATTTATCACATCGCTGTTTACTTGATGAATCTGTGTCTTTTTTCCTTAGTGCAAACACGTCCTGGCTGCCTACCTGTGTGAGGCCATGGGTGTGACTCAGCAGCAGAGTGTGTCTGATGAGCAGATGTCCATGCTTCTCAGTGGGACTGCAGCCTCGTGACACTCAGGTATTTTACACCCAGTATCGAGTACGACAGGTGGACCAGCACGCTTGGCTCCACAGGGACGGAATCTTGGACGGGAGCTGTTGTTTAAACGGGACACTGGATCACGGCAGAGAATGGGAGCGTGGGAAAACTGCCACGGCTCCTGCCATTTATCTGAAAGACGCCAGATGTTGCTTTATTTATTTGTTCTTATTTATTTATTTGAGCTCTCCATCTGTTGCCAGAGAAACATCTTCTGGTCATTGAGTATGTGTGTGTGTTTGCTTTATTATAACTTAATAATTTATTATAAAGTAGTGAGTTACTTCATATATTTCTCATGTAAATTCTCATATTCTTTTTATTGTGATTGGAGGAATAAAGTCTGATCTGCAACAATATAAACATTGCCTTTATTAACAAAATAGTTCACCATACATACAGATTGCATCATGTTAAATAGCAGTTGTAGTACTGTTGAATGAAAGAAAGAATGGTTGAACATCAGTTTGACTACAGAGTGGATGTTCTCCTTTTTTCTCCTGATTAGTGATGACAGTAGAGCACACTGACATACTTTGGAATGAAAGGCAGGAATGTTGAACTAGATCAACTCGTTACTGTCCATCTTTACCTTGAAATCGCAAAAAAGAAGGCAACAGTTTTTTTTACATCGATCAATAGCTTGTAGAAAGCCGGACACCTACAGTACTTAAATTTTACAGTCAACAAAGACGATACAACGCTACAGTGCAGTTACAGTATAGATGTCTCCATTGGAATGTACTAGACATTGGCACACTCCTGTGTTTTAGCCCTTGAAATAGTCAGAGTTGTTACACTGTACAACAGCGAAGTGGTGGAGGTGAAGCGCTGAACTCAAGAACAACAAACACGACATGGTTCAACACCAATGAAGCACATGAAACAGGGAATCTAAAACATCAGTGCAATGTGTTTTTTTTTTTTTTCCATTTGTGTAGTGATGGCTCTCCGTTGACTGAAAACCTTTATCATTTCTTTCCACATATACTACTGGAAACAGCTCATCTCAGTTCAGTCCGTGTGACTTTTCAGCAGCATATGAACGACGGGCCGCGTTAACGGGACAAACGAGAGCCTCGGGCTCCCAGCTGAGACTGTCTGATTGGGGGCATGTGTCAGTTGGATTCTATTCACCCAAATGACTCATGGTGTTTCATGGTTATGCAAGCAAGTCACGCATGTGTACCCAGGTGCCTGGATGACGAGGAACAATCTCAATCTCATCGATTTTGAATTCGACACTGACCTGTCTGCTCAAAGTTTGTCGTAATTTTGGCTCAAGACAAAGCGGCTGGTGCAGATGCTGTGTTTCTCTGAGGGGCACGATTAGTTTCTCACTTCCTGAGGTTTTTTTTTTGTCTTAAAAGTTATCGTGGAGATGTCACAGAGCAGCACTACTTGTCTTTAGTCTACGTTAACGAATCGAATCATGTAGTAGCCACAAAAACGCTCATAGCTGCTTCGGATTTGTAATCCGTGACACCTGTAGTGTGAGAAATGACTCGTGGAATAGGAGCAGCGTTTCTTTTACCGTCCCCCTTTTTCCTTGTGATTTAATTTTGTACGAGAGGGTCTGATGGTAGATATCAGCTTCTGTATACATTCTTTTTAGAGGATTTAATAGTGCAGCAGCAGCAGGGACGCAGCCCTTTCACATTCTGCTATACAAAGACATTGTGTATCCTCTTATTTTGGGGTTGTCTATGAGAAACTCCATAGTTCTTAGCTCCTAATGCCTCTCTATAATTTTATGTGTGTTAGGGACCACATACAGCACAGTGTTGAATGTTATCATCCGTTAGATGTACTGTACCAGCTACTTTTCATCTGCAGTCCATTCGGCAGGTCACAATAAAAACATATAACTGCACAACAACAAACACCAAAAAGACAAAGTTATACACAGTAGCACATCACACACACACACACCCACGATAATCAAATACAACAGCTCAGAAAAGGAAGGACAGACTAAGCCTGCGATGGGGATCATGGGTGCGAATAAATTTCAGGATGCCAGCTACTTCTATAGAACGTCTTTCGAGGTTCAAGAACATTGAGCTAGTTTATATTTTCAAAGATAAGGTTTTATATAAATAAATAACTAAACATTTTGTACTGATTGTTGACAATATAAAATAGGAGTGTTTTGAGTTTTTAGGGTGGATTCAGAATGATAAATAGCATTTTTGTTTTTTAGAATGTAGCAAAGTTTGGATCCTATTCACAGTCCTACAAATCCAGTTAGCTTCAAAAGTTAAAAAAAAAAAAAAACTATACTCCTTCACAATACAAAATTTTTGTAAGACTCACCATTCAATGTTTCACTGCTCGACCCCTGACACTCAGCACAATTCATAAATAAATGTCAACATTCAAGGCGTGTTTGTACAGAAGCCGACGACGCCCGTGCTTGCGATAGTTTTTTTTTTTTAACCCTTTATCTTGAGATAGTTCAGTGTTTCAATATCTGGATAAATGAAGCTTTGTTATCTAGTCATGACAAGATAATTGACCTATTATCCCATTAAGAGAAAAAAAAGGTTGTTTTTCTCATATTACTCATGAGATCAAGAGTGCAGTCTGACAACTCAAGCTATTGATTTATTTATACGTCAGATCAAGGAGTACCCGTTATTATTAACAGCTTTTTATTGATGACATCTGTCACGGCCAATCGGCAGGTTGATTAACTCCTGGTGATAATATGACGGGGCTGTTTCATGTAGGAGAAGTACCAAACAAAACCTTTCAAGCATTTTCATTTACTTAGACTCGTCCGTAATGGGAGAAAGGAAATCAGGGTGGAATAAGAAACAAAATGTGACAGATTTGATCCCATGTCCTTGAGAAACACCTGAAGGCTTCTTGTGCTTGATCTAATGTGACTGATGTGAGGGAGACGGGAACAAACATGAAGCTCCATCCGTGATAAATTATCTTGCTATCTCGAGGAAATCCGCCTTTAGCTTTTTTAAATATAGTTTATACTTCTGCGTACGCATCTACACCGTCGATGCAGGCAAGTCCAGAGTATGTGTTATTTAAGGGAATATGATAATAGCCTGTTTTTTCTGTCTTGTGCCGGACTTTCTTCTTCTTTTTTTTTTGCAGTTGCTACTGTGAAGAGGAAGCAGCGCGTTCCCTCTGTTCTAGGTCTGTTCTGCGTCGCTGGCATAGCTGTGTACACAGAAGGATAAACTAGGCTTTGGAGATAAAGTAACTCCTGATCTCCAGATGACGGCATTGAAAAAAATAAATAATCGCAAGCACGGGCCACTCTGGGCTTCCGTATGTTTGATATCGGTTCATCTTCACATATCATACCCTTGTTCTGTAAACATGATAAACCTCAGTGGGAAATTAAATTCCCAAGCAGAACCGACAGATTCGACCCAGGCGGCTCTCTGCTGCCCCGCCTCTCTATAGCAGGGGGTCGATGGTCATGTGGATCTGGTCCCTGTTGTGTCTGCTGCTGTTGGAGCTGAGGTACATCTCCTCCCTGTGGCACAGGAAGTGCTGGGCCAGGATCTTGCGGAAGGTGTTCCTGAAGTCCTGGATGCGGTACGCGTAGATGATGGGGTTGACCGCCGAGTTGGCGTGCGACAGGATGATGGCCACGTACATGACGATTTCCGGATTCTTCATACCCCTGTAGAACAGCGTGAGGCAGTTGAGGATGTGGACGGGCAGCCAGCAGAGGGCGAACAGGCCCACGATGATGGACAGGGACTTGGCGGCCCGGATCTCGCGCTGCAGCAGCCCGTGGTGGTGGCTGTCCCCGTTGCCCACGTTGCACTTGAGCTCGATCTGCCTCAGCTGCTTCCGGGCCACGGTGAAGATCTTCATGTAGATGCCCAGCATGATGAGCAGCGGCAGCAGCACGCACACGAAGAAGTTAAAGTAGACCATGTACTGCATGTCCACCACGATCTCGAAGTAGCAGCGGAGCTTGCAGCTCTGCAGCGAGTCTCCCGCACTCAGAGGCCCCGCCGCCAGGTTGGTGGCGTTGTAGGCCTCCGAGCTGCCGGTCTTGCAGTGCTCGTGCTTCATGTTCCAGCCGAAGAAAGGGATGAGGCCGATGACAAAGGAGAGGATCCATAAAATGGTGATGATCTCTCTGGCTACTTTTCCTGTCATCAACTCGTTGTACCTGGAGAAAAAACACAGCACAGGTTACTTACTGTATGTAAAATATAAGAAAAGAATCAGAGCTACGAGAGTTTGGAGGATGTCTTGTGAACATGTGACGTTGCTTGTTAACTGCATTAAATATTTAGATGATGGAACTGACATGTCAGAGCTTTATGTAAGCGCATGAATGCACCACACACACACACACACATACACACACACACACAGTGTTTGCTCACATTTGGCTTGAATGCACAACCATTTTAACGACTGAACTGTTTATTTTATCTGGACTTGATCCTGTCATTCTGTCATTCCGGGGCATCCTCTATGTCCAGTGGAAGCGTAGACAAATTTACAACGCTAAAGGGAATTTCCAGTTTCCACAGTAAAAACAGACATTATCGGCTGCAGCAGCATAATACCAGTCTGTTCTTTTTGCAGAAAATGGAAATTCCCTTTAGGTTTTTTACTTGATTCTTCTATCTGCTGCAAAATGAAATTTAGACTTATTTTCTTTGTGGCACTCACACACACACACACTTTGTCGCACATCCAGCTTTGCTAAAATTTATGACATACATGCAGCATGTATTGTAAATGCATTTCAGAGCAATAAAGTTTTTACAGTTTCTTACATCGAAAATTAGTTGAAATTAAATTATCTGCTCCAGAGGAACATTCCCAGACATGAGACAGAATCCTGATTTTTTTTTTATTCCCACATATCTAAGTAAATGTTGTTTCATACATCCTGATCTGAGAGTATGTTTTTGAGGTGTCATTACCAAACAAGTTACTATTTGATTTTAATTCATTAATAGGAGATTTCACTTTATTCACATATATTCAGTGTATATTGTTTGCTTAGCCAAGATTTTTGGCAAAGAGTGACCACGTGTCCTTACCTTCACACAAATAAATTACAAAATGAACAGGTTTTTTTTTTTTAAATCTACCCTGGGGACAGAAAAACTCCCTTAATTGAAAAAATCACCCACCTACGATTCACTGTAGGAGAAAACAGCGAGAATGTTTCATCAGGCATCAAACATCAGAGGAAGCTTCACTTCTGTTATCTGTCTCATGCTGAAACTGTTGCACTGGATTCATAAATTAAATGATTAATAAAATTAATAAATCATACTCGGCATGTCTCACTGAAATATGAAATATGGTGTGAAATGATGAGCGCAGCAGGTGCAGAGGCACCAGATGCAGGGATGATTCACACAAGTGTCGTCCTGACTGTCCCCATCACATCTACAGCACCCAAAACTAAATCAGCCGTTTCCTCAAAGTGATTCAGACAGAGACTGTTATGACTCATTCGCCCACACACACACACACACACACACACACACACACACAAGCCAGACTGTAAAGGAGGTGCTACAAATATTCCAGCTGACATCTACAGCTAAACTACACAATCAAACTATATCAAAACTTCCAAAGGCACCGTATAATGAATCATCTGTAAGTCCACAGATCATTAACATCTATTAATGAATAATAAATTATTTTAAAGGATAAGTTCACACTTTTTCCAAAACAATAGTCACAGGCCTGTACAGTGTTACAGGATTGTTTCCTAATGCAGCAAAATCAATCGATCTACATTTTCAATATTTTATTATTGAGTGAGGACCCATAAACTCACAAAAACTAGACCCCCGCTGCTAAGATTTCCTGCTTTTATATGTTTTATAACAGAAAATGGCCAAAATTATGAATGAATGAAACTGCCACAGACAAAAATAAACAACATAAATGAATATGCGGGTAAATAAACTAAATAAAAGTCTTTATTACATTTTCAAATGTTCAATTAATTGATTTGTGTAATATTTTCCCTTTTTCACATAAATGCCCCGTTTTTTTGGTTTTCCTTTTTATTTATAAATGTATTTATGTATTTTATTATTTCCCCAAATGTATTTAAAATGTAGTTATTAGTAATTTATTCACTTTTAATTCTCTTAGTTTCAGTCCTCCTTACAAATACTCCTGTAGTGAAAATCAATAATTCCCCCTGGGGCCCCCCCGGCAGCCTCTCAAGGACCTCTGGGAGTCCCCGGACCCCACTTTGAGAACCACTGCTGTAATGAAAGTTTGATCACTCAGTCATAAACAAAAATAGACACATATCAACTGTTCAGCATCACTTGTTAATCTGTAGTAACATACTGTATAAATATTATTGATAGTCTGCACACTTTTCATAATAGTTTTGTAAACCAGCTGCAAAACACATTATTACTTCTCCTGCATGTGTTTATTATTATTATGAATGTCATTTTTTTCAGGAATATGGCTTTTATTGTTAAAGTAGACATAAACATAAAATACCCTCATTTGAAGCAGATGTTTGTGTGTGTTGATATAAAAATATCCCGCTCTGTGGACAGGTAGGTTCTGTTAGCGTAGCTGTGCTAATTTTAGCTGAAGGAAAATACCTCCACGTTTGAGTTTACTGCTCATTTTGTGTTTTTGCCGATAAGATAACAGAATAGGTGCAATTTATGGAGGGGGGCACAGGACTTTATGACCTTTTATAACCTGAATTTTAAAACGGACAATGGACAATGGCCCTGGATGAAATCCGGATCCAACCTTGTGGTAAAAACCACAGTCTTTCCACCTCTTCCCCTTCGCTGACAATGCGCCAGAATCTAGAGAAATGAAAGAAATGTCTGTAAGTCACTACTGTGTGCTTCACATCTTCCCTAAAAACAGTCTCTGTCTGTCATTTCATGTGATGAATCCTTGGCAAAGTGTCCACGTCTCTCAATAACGTCTTGTGTGAGAGTTTCTTCTTCTATCAGCTCACATTGTTCACCAGTGAGTTTCCCTCAAAACCTTTTTCAGGTTTGGTCAGGTATGATCAGAACAAACAGGCCTAAATGTTCCTACTTGAATTTAACATTATTAAAAAAAACATGAAGTTGGCGCCTCAGGGTACCAGGCGGTGGTTTTTACGGGCAACAGTCGTTAGCAGGATAACATCAAGTGTTGGTTTTGGCCTCTTTTGGCAATTTTTTAACGTCGATAAAACTACGAAATGAAGTCATCCTTTGAAGAGGCCGAGAGAGACGAAAGTGAAGCCAGGCCTCGAGCTTCAAACAAGGGAATGTTTGACTTTGATAGCGCAGGCAGGAAGCCTGCGTGCCATCAAAGTCTCCTTTTTTTTCAGATGCAGTTCATTCTACCTGTGTTGCAAATGTACAAAAACTGTCTGTACCTCCACCCCGTGACCTCCCTGCAGGAGGTCGTGAATAATCCAGGAGCTCAAGGTGACCTGCACGCTTCCTCCCAGCTCCACACCTCCCCCCTGTTCCCCTCTTCCCTCTGTCAGTCAAATATACAGCAGAACACACACAGTCCATTTCCCAGAGGTCCTGCACATCGATGCTCACTCTCCCTTTCAGCGTTTGGAGGCGGTGAACGGCCGGCCGGCTGAATGGATTAGTTCTGGCATGACGACAGCACGCTGGCATCTATCTTTGTTTTGCTTTCTTCACTCCCCTCCGACCCCCCTCCCCGCTCTATTCTCCATACATCCCTTCGCTTTTCTCTGGGGCTGTGCTTCCGCCCGGGGCCACGGACCTCTGCCAGGCCACACACACACACACACACACACAACACACACTCACACACCAAATGTTCACAACATCCGTTTAAATGTCCAGCAGTGTCCGCAGCTCTGTTTCAAACACAATCCAACAGGTGGTCAACAACTGAAGGGATGGAATACTTCTCCCTGCCTGTTTGTAGGCAAACACAAGCATGCAGGATTTTCATAATGAACAGTGTTTGTTAGCATGAATATATATATATATATATATATATATATATATATATATATATATATATATATATATACACATAACTTGCAAGATGAGAATACAACTGTGCAAACATAGATTTGAATTTGTAAAGATCTTCTATCTTCCACTAACATGTGATCATGCAAAGCATGTTTTGGTAGAAAAAGGGATGCAAATAAATGTAATCCATAATCTTCTGTTGAGAATAGAGCTACAATCATTAGAGTCGATGTATCAATTTGAGTCATTGTGTCCAAATTCTACTCAAATCGGATTATTTTATAGTTTCTTTAGGCTTTTATAATAGTAAACTGATGATGTTTGGGTTGCTTCTTCGATTAACAATGCAAAATCATGTTTTAAGAGAAGGAGACACAAATAAATATATAATAGAATAGAGAATAGAACTACTAGTCGACTAATCGATTAATCACCAACTGTTTTAATAACCAATTTATCGATTTTGAGTCATTTTTAAGAAGAAAATGTCCAAATTCTCTGGTTCTAGCTTCTCAAATTTGATTATTTTATAGTTTCTTTAGGATTTTATAATAGTAAACTGATGATCTTTTGTTGTGGACTTTAGGTTAGAATTTTCAGATTTAGGAAACATTTTAAACCATTTTATGAACAAGACAACTAATCAATTAATCATTTCAATAATCTATAGATTAATCGGGACCATTACAAGAGTCATTAGTTGCAGCCTTAGTCGAGGACCTCAATTGCTCGTCTTGTGTGTCTAGTTTTGGTGCTTTGGTGAAATCCTACACGCAGGCTGGAATTTTAACTTCTCATCACCTTCCCGTTGATTTGATGGTTTTCCTCTTCACACAGAACGAAGGCAGAGATCGGCTTGTTTAAACAGCGATAACAATGCAAATAGTTACGACCTCCAGCCAGTTTAACCTTTGACCTCCACCCCCGTCCGGCTCAACGGCAAAACATCCAGACAAAGGTCCAATCGGCTCACGGCGACGCCCGGCGCTGCGGCATAGCTGCGGGGGAGGAAACGTCAGTCTGTCTGTTCACGCACAGCGATTGTGTTCTCTGATCGTTAGATTAAATCTTGACATAAAACGTCCTGACACTTGAGTCCAGACTGTGGTAAACACGAGATGAAGAAGCCGAAACGCTTGAACTCATCAATAAGCGCTGATTAGACTCCTAAACTTAAACTGGCTACTATGTGCACAGCGTTTACCCAACGCCTTTATCTGACATTCTTACACATCCAGCTGCTCCTGGGTTTCGGCCTCTGCCGCTAATCCAGGTCATTTGTGGACTTGTTGTTGTGGGAAATGTGTTTCTCATCAAAAGTCTGAGGATGACGACTCCCCCACAGTATGTCTGCATCTCAAGGCGTCTTTTTTTACCATTTTTCCATCATTTCCCAGACAAATTAGTAGATTTGATATAAAAAAAACTAAATCAAGCACTAGTTCTGTTTCCAAATCAACTGTCTCTTTAAGCAGGGTCACTGCCTTTCATATTTCATGTTTTTTTCCCACCATTTACATCCAGACTGATGTAGGAAGTGGTAGAATAGTGGAAGTGTCAAGATTGCGCCAAACCCTCTAAATTCGTCAGAACAGTGAAAATCTGTGGCATCAGCAGCCTGGAGGAAGATGATGCTGGACCGCAGCGAGGGGACGAGCCGCCGGAGTGAACGGGGACAGAGCGCCGAGCGGCCTGGACGTAATAAAGAGGTCAGGACAGAGAACGGGACGGAACAGCTCCGGGGTCTCGTTGTCTGAGAAACGCAAAGCGGACGGACGGGGGTCTTTGAAGAGCGTTCAGTGGCTCTGCCGTCTCCCGGGCTTTAAAACATCTGGCTCTGGACGTTCACCTCCATTTAAAACATCTGTGAAAACACTTTTATCTGTGAAACGATCTCATCCCACCCCCCCAAAGGGAGCCGCGGACTGGACGCACTCACACACACGCAGACGACATGAGTGTGAGTTCACACACACACACACACCAGCAGCCATCATTGGTGGACGTGTGTAACATGAGCCCAACGCATGATCTTATTATCCTGTAGAGTGGGTTGTGTGCTGGGCTTTTAGAGGAAACTATAAAACGTCAGGGTTGGGGACTTTTTTTTTTTTTTTTGCAGAGAATGTAACAAGCAGGTCACCTATTTAACCCATTTAACCCATTTAAGCCCAGTTGAGTCCCAACAATCTTCTTATGCATCTATTTTTTTCCATTTTGTACTCTTTTCTTTGCAGGAAATAGAAATTTATTAGCTGTTATAGTTGCTGTTTGCAGAAATCTGCCCATAAACAAAAAAACTATTTATCCCAGGTACAAAATTAGACTATTCTAGAGACTTGGATGATTAAATAGATATATACATGTCAGAGTATATAAAATTACATCTTATTGGGAGGGTTTGTTCCTGTTATCGAAAAGGAAGGAGCAGGAAGTCGATGACGTCATATGATAAGAAGCATTTGGAAATTAATTTTTTTTGCTTAAAACCTTTTTGTCTAAGTTGTTTACTAAAATATTAAAAATACAAAATAGTTGTATGAGTAACTTAAAGTATAAAATGACAGTCATAGGCTTAAATAGGACTCAAAAAGAGATGTTTCCTGTGTGATAAAGTGGGTAGAATGAGGTGCGGTTTCTGCCGTGGGTTGTGTATATAGAAGCACGAGCAGGGATTTCCTAATTTTTCTTTGAATTCTTTGCAACCTCTTGACACACATCTTAACGTCCTTTCTTGCCACAGTTTGAAACTAATGGACATGACAAGCACACGAGCAGCTGAGCAGACCCGCGGCATGAAAACCGACCTCAAAACCACATCCAGTGCAAGTGGAGGAAACTGCAGCGGCTGTTTCCTCCCTCAACGACATCGTGACATCTCCCTTCTGGTGTGTTGACGCCAGAAAAGAAAACACGCTGCACGCTGGATTCCAGCAGGATCACGGCCTCGCTGCAGTCGATCCTGATGCCAACGGGATCCATGTGAAGTGACCCTGATGTGACACTGATGACTATTGATCTATGACAGATATTTGCATCTTTGTATGAGCTGCGGACACGTTCAGGTGAAAGGAACCGTCTCTTTGCTCTGTGGTTTAACTGATGCAAATTATGTTTGAGAAAATGCATAAATAACTTGTGCAGACTCCTGTAAAACTAACGGCACTTAAAAGCGTTTACTCCATTCAGAACTGAATCTAACACCAGATTGAAATCATGTTTAAATATCTGATTATCATTCTAGATTTAGATTGACATTGTTTTTGTAGAATGGAAATCCTCCTGAATTCAACAGAGACTGTTTTAACAACCGATTTTATCACTTTTGAGTCATTTTTAAAAAGAAAAATGTCCAAATTCTCTGGTTCCGGCTACTTAAATCGGATTATTTTCTGGTTTCTTTAGGGTTTTATATCAGCAAATCGATGATCTTTGGGTTGTATATTTGATTAATGTGTGATCATGCAAATCATGTTTAGACAGAAATAGAGGATGCAAATAAATATATCGTCTTCTGAGAATAGAGCTACAACTACTTTAATAACCGATTAATCGATTTGAGTCACTTTTAGGAAGAAAATGTCCAAATTCTGTGTCACATATGGGGATTTAAGGTGTTTTAATATCTTTATGAAGATGATCTGTGTTTATTTAGTACCTACATAAAAACAAGTAATTACACAAAGTCATTTCCAGTAGTTTGGATCCAACACTGAGGTTCACTGATTTAATCAATTCAACTATCTGCATCATTATCTTCACACCTTCACCACTAATCATGTCAGTGGGGGATTCCACAGTGGAAGAAGTTACAGCAGCTGAGGAAGATTTCACATTATTTCCACATAAGAGTTGTTGTTTTTTTAAGTAGACTCACCTCAGGGGAATTTTGACGGCCAAATATCTGTCAATGGCAATGGCCAGAAGACTGAAGATGGAGCTCTGTGTCAGCACCAGCACGAAACAGGCCAGGAACAGGCACCCGTAGAAGTCCAGCTGGATGCCGACGCTGATGGTTATGGCGAAGGGGATGGCGAGGCAACCCACCAGAATATCCGCCACGGCCAAAGACACCAGTAAATAGTTGGTGGCGTTCTTCAGGGTGGTGTTGATGGCGACAGCCCAGCAGACCAGGACGTTGCCGGATATGGACAGAACAGCGATCACTATTTCGATTACGATGTAAATGTACGATGTATTCATCTCAGCGAGAGTGTGACGGGACCAAAAAAATAATAAAAAAAAAAAAATCTACAGGCTGTTCACAGAGAAGACAGCCACGCACACACACACGCCGGCACACACACATACATACGCGCGCAGACACACACGACACGCGCGCAGGATAACTCCTAGTCCCGGAGTAACGAAGTCTTTTTGCTGTAATCCAGGAATAATCCACACGTGCGCGCAGCGGAACCAGCCATCTGTTGGGGAGAGACCATTTTCGAAACAAAAACTTTAAGGAAGGAAAAACTTACATCACAAAGTTGACACTTGCATCTCATTGCTGCATCTCTCCGGCTGTTTAATAGCAACCATTCAGAGTATTCGTTGTTTTGCGCTCACCTTCGTGAATCTGTGCATCTTGCTCGGATTTTTTTTTTTCACGCAGACAGCGACAGATCTGTGGAGCGTTTGCGCAGCATCTGTCACATAACTTCTCCCAGACAGCGGTTTTGAAGTAGGGGGGAAAAATGCAAGAAAAAAAAAGTGTGTGTGAGCCTGGAGAGAAGGAGGGAGGGGAGGGGGTGACTCACAATTTAGAGAGAAGCCACGCCCCAAACACACACACACACACACACAACGCACGCGGTTACAAGACGCGTGATGCGGATGAAATCCCCAAAGCGTCACTATTGTGCCGTGCGTAATTACGCACCGATTAAAAAGCTTCCAACGACCCCTCGACGAGCTCACTCAACTTAATGTAAACTGGTCTCGTCTGTACAGCGCGCGCGCGCCCATGTCATTAAAAACACGCAGCTGCATCTGGTTTCAATCAGGATGAAATAGCGGACATTCGGATGAATACTTACAGCAAGAGGAAGCAAACACAAGCAACACCAAACTCGATTACCTCGTGTTTTTTAAGTATTTACGACATATTTTTTTGGCTTCCGCTTCTGACTCATGAAAATGCACAAGAAGTGCAGATAATGCAATAATCTGTTTAGAGAAGGAAGGAGCATGGTAATTCTGTAAAATCCAAATTATTAGTGTTATTATTGGTGATGATCAGTAAATATTCACGTGATGACGCAATAATTGTTCAGTCTGGTTAAAGTTTGTCCCTTTCAATCCGTGTTTATTCCAATGTTTTAAAAGTTTAAATCCATTTTCTTTAAAGAAGGACCTTCTATGCTTGAAAAAGGTGCGCGAGTGTGAAAAAGGAGGCAACCCTTTCCACTCAATGTTCCCACAAATGTTTTACAACCCCTGGCCGGAGCTTTAATGGCTGCAGTGGAAAAGCAGTTTAACCTAAAGTGGAGCAACACAAGAATATATTTAAAACGCACCACGTGCTACAGCGAGAGGCGGCTGAGTACATGTGAAGAACACACGGGGAAAAAAGAAAACTTGACAGTCGTTTATTAAGCAATAATTCCTCCAACAGGTCTTCAAAAATCTGACATCCGTAAATATAAATCTGCATACATTTCAGTCATTCTCACCTCTCAGGATGCATGTGTTGTAAATAAATAAATAAACACTTTTATCTTTCAAAACATAAGGGCATCTGCAAACGAAGGCTCGTCTAAATCACGCCACAGATTCCTCCAACTCCTGCTGTAGGTGTGAAAGTGATCCTCTCCTTCATAGTTTAACATGGCATGCGAAATATAGATATCTAGTTTTATGCAAAGCAGCTGCAGTACCATAGTCGCTGAGAGTCTTAATGGGAAGAAACAGCACAGGAGGACAAGGCATGATAATTCCATTCAGCCGATCCTTAATGCTGTAAAATATAGAGACCAATCTCTTTTTCCACAAAAAAATATTCCTACAAAACTACTCAGCTCGCTACTGAGTCATTTCTGTGTCTCATTGCAGATGGCAGCCAGGGATTGTGCAATTTTTTAAGGACAAAACAGGATGCACACGTTGGAAGTGGGAAAAATCTAGAAAAAAGCAGTTCAACTCAAACCTGTCAGTTCAAAACACTCCAGCTTGTTTACACTCAGCACGAGAAGTGATTGACTCTTTTTGAGGAACGTTTGGAGTAAAATTGGGCCAAATTTGACCAAAAGTGGAGTTCACGCCGGTTCACTGCAGACAGAAGAACGTTACACGTTAACCATGCATAGATAGTCTTGTATAGATTTGTCAAGAAAAATTTGGCACATATTCAAAATGGCACAAAGGTCGGAGCATTTGATTCACAAACGACAAGTAATAGTTAGCAAATAACCTTTAGAAAAACGTTTTGGAAGCACTGAGTGACACGGAAAATGTGTGTCTGGGGAATAAAAACTCATTCATTTCAATAGATAATCAGTTTTTGTCAATTATCTTCAAAAAAAGTCTTCCAAAGTCAATAATAAGGGACGAATGAAACTGAACTGGATGTTAATCTTCTCTCTTTTGTGCTACACGCTGCTACAAGGCTTGAAAAATGTCCTGCGCTGTTCTCGTTTGTCTGTGAATCAAAAGCTCCTCGTACATCTTTAAGCTTGTAAAAATGAAAACAGGACGACGTTCTCGCTGAGGGCAGAGTTGCTGCACTCGACTTGTGAGAAAATGAGAAAAACAGCAGCTCCGTAACTGTTTAGAAATGTTTCCAGAAGTTCTCGGTCTTCACTCTCTAGTGTCAAACAGTCTCGGCAGGAGAAGGTGAAAGTGGTTGTGTTCTGTCTGGAAGGTGGATGTAGTGCTGACAGACGGTGGCAGAAAAGTGCTGCAGTGCCTCTCCGATCTTCATCGGCCTCCTCTTCCTCCCCCACGCTGGTCAGGTCTCGAAGTATTTGTAGATCTGGGAGACGTAGTGCATGACGCTCTGCCAGTCGGGCCGGTCCGTCTTCATCAGCTCCTCCATGTCCTGTTTGTACAGTAACAGAAGGAGAGGGCAGCTCTGATTCCTGTCATCTGTTTATAATATTTTTAAATCACTGACATGGGAACGAGTTTACTATATTTAATCTGGCAGCCTCAGACATGCAGCGGAGAATCAGTGAACCAAAGTAATGGGAACTTTGGTCTCTGAAACAGTTCATTTCAAGGTCCTGCTGCCGCCTCTTCCAGATTTAGAGCAAATGAGCTCTTATTGATTTGTGTGTTTTCAAAGTCATCTTAGAGAAATTATCTCTAAAAAAAAAAAGAGGAATTCTCAGAAAGGCAGCAATCAGCAATAAAAATTAGGAGCAGAAAGAAATATTTCAGACTGCAGCAGCTTATTCATCGAAATCCATAGTTTCCTGAAAATGTAATAAAGCTCGCACTTAACTTGATTGAAAATGTAATAAAACCCAATAATATGATCACATGTCCTGACCGATAATGTAATAACATTCTTCCCAATAATGTAATACCTTTGTGGGGCATTTTTTCCCCAAAACCGATAATGTGACAATTTTGACGAATAATGTATCGGAAAACTCCCTAATAGGGAATAAACTGAACCCAGAAATTATAATTAAAGGCGGGTGGTGACTGTATAGTTGTGACGTCAATACTTAGTGGAAGTCCTGACGGCTCAAATTTCTCTGTGAATCAAAACGTGGGACAATGTTTATAGAAAACTTATAACATCCATTAATCAAACTACAATATGGAACTTTAAAGTTAAAGTCGTTGGGGTGTAACTGAACAAAAGTCAAGAGGTTTCTACATTTACGTGTAAGATTTAGCGACATTTAGTAGCATCTAGTGCAGAGGTGGCCAACCCTGGTCCTGGAGAGGTACTGCGGGTGCAGGTTTCTGTTCCAACCAAGCAGGAACACACCTGATTCTACTAATGAAGCTCCATAGCAAGGGCCCTAATGGTTGATTAGTAGAATCAGGTGTGTTGGAGGGTTGGAGACCCCTGATTCTAGTGGAACAGATCTACCTTAAATGGAATATTCTAACCATAAGCATGTTTTAATTCTTATATAATTCTAACAAGAATTGCTGTGTTTTTATTCGCTAAAACAGACATGTTTTTATCTACATGTGTAGCGGGTTCCTCTCTGTGAAGCGTGACATGTTGTACCACCATGTTTCTCCAGTAGAGCAGAACAGACAAACCAAACAACGGCTTTAGAGTTGACCTTTTGTGTTTTTAGTGGCGACCGTAGTTTCTCCTACACGCTCCGGGTAATCAGGTGGTTAAAACTCACTCCTGAGCAATTTCTGTCTGTGCTTTAATACATATTTAATACATATTTAATGTCATATTAATGTCATATTAATGTGCAATGAACCAGATTCAATGCCACATTACATTAGTATAGTGCAATAACTCCTGCCTATGTATTTTATATATATATTTATATTTATATCTCTTGATGTACTTTTTTGTCTAGTATATTTAACGTGTGGGTTGGAGGAAAGAAATTTCCCTTTGTGATTAATAAAAATATTCAGATTCTGATAAAATGCTGGCAGAAACTACCCACTTTTCCTTTAACTTGTTAAAATCCAAAAATCCCCTGATACGGGGGCTGCATTGACTTTTATTCATTCATTATTCATTAAAACCTAAGCTACAACACTTTTTTTACTACAGATAAAAATAAAGTAATAATAAAATAGTTTAATATAACATCAGTAGTAGGGCTGCAACTAACCACTATTTTGATATTTAATTTAGCTCTGAGCCGCTTGTGTGATTATTTTTTCTTTTTAAACATCTTACAGAAGATATTAATGTTCTATAATGATCCTCAGTTCAGACAAATAATTCATCTATGAACTCTTATCTTATTAATCATTTAACTTTCCATTGCAGATAATTTAGCTTATTTCAAGTTCTTTCTTTCTTGATTTGGTTGGATTTAAGTTTAAAGTGTTGATTAGTAGGTATTTTTATCTGTAGCAAAACACATTAGATTGTTTTTTTCAGTATTTCTAACTATATTTGCTCTGTAGCAGCAACATAAATTGATTCTGACTCTTCTGTCGTCACCTCACATGTTGTAGGTTTCTATTGATACCAGGTTTAAGTACATAGCCTTTGTGGTTGTAGAGATATTCCATATTTATTATCATTTATAGCAGTAAAACTGAAAAATAGGCCTGGGGCTTAAATGGTTAAACATTAATTTAAGACGTCAGACGTCTCTGTCCGGTGAGCACAGCCGTCTTCAGACAGCATTCTCTGACAAAACAGCGTTTTCCTTACAGCCTCTGACAAACTTTACGTCACAACAAGACGTTGCAACGGCTCCTCCTTCTCCGCTCTCCTCAGAGGAGGAAGTGTAGTAAGTAAAGACGTAAGTTCAGCCGCATCACGGGCGTCGACGTGTCCTTTGGTTCGGTTCGATCTGCGTAATACATCTGACTTTTCTCTAACTCGTTCAGTATTGACTGCGTTTAACGGCCAGCGACACACTGTCAGCTCTGAGCACGTTACACACACACACTCATCACTGCAGAGCTCATACGAGCACTCGTTCCTCATTCAAACAGCAGTTTCATGTCATAACAATATATACGTGAAATGTTTAATGTTATAACATTAACCAACCACCAACAACAAGAACTTGGGGGAAAAAAAAAGAAAGGAAGACAGACCCCCGCATGTAAGCTGCTGCCAGCCAGACGTCTGTTTTTACCCTTTGTGATGGTGGGTGAATTTGCCCTGGACGTCAGCCAGGAAGCAAAGCTAGAAAGCCAGTACCTGTGTGTGTGTGTGTGTGCGTTATGGTGTTTTTATGAATAACAGCTTCTGACATCAATGACCTGAAACTAAAAACACGATTATTTAGTTTGTGTGTGGCAGCTCGACTTACCAGCGAAGCTTTGATGCCAATGCTCTCGGCCGCCTGGAACGCCAGGGTCAGATTCCGGCCCTGAAGAGAAAACAAACGGTCGGGTGTTGAGACGCTGAAGAGGCTCTCGGTGCCACACACAGCAACAATAAGTCCACAAACAAGTCGGCGGACCTTATAAACAGCGCGGCCTAAAACATCTGTAAACCTCGGCTTGTTTGTGTGAGTACGTCTCGTGTTTATTTGACATAAATATCGACTTTGAGCCTAATTAACACCAGCATGAACCGGATCTCTGCTGCTTTCCTTCGTTTTCTTTGGATTTTGGGAACTTCTCTACAAACGAGTAAGGATTTAAACCTGGAGAGTGAAATACAAACTGCCCTCTAAACGGGAGTAATTACAGCTGGGGTGATGCATTAATATGTTATAAATTCGTAAGAATTAGTCCTGCAGCTAGTTCGGTTTCGCCTAAAATATGAGTCTGTCTATAAAGTTGTTTTCTTAAAAGCATCTATGATAAAGGGCGAAGGAGGGCGGTAATGGGATTATTGGAAGGACAGATTATACTGAGAAGAGGTTGGGTGTTTGGGCCCCGGGGAAAGTCACTCAGCAAGAGTTATTAAAGCCAACACGCGTCTATTGAATTATTCAGAGAGATGGGCCACGCAATGTCTCTGTCATCAGCCTAATGTTACACATTCACACTGACAAGGCCGCACACAAACGCCTACATGACTAATTTGTCACGTAGGACGTGTCAGGCCTGGTCTGAGGTGCATGGTTTTAATTCTGGAGCCGTCGAAAAGACCCACAGAGGAACCATATTGTTTGTTACTGTATATAACTGCAGAGCTGCAGCATATAGACATATAGCTGCTGCTCTGTGGTACACAAATACCACGTTCACATTCATAATTCATCCTATGCTGCCTGGACAATATGGCAGACTTCATGAGGCTTCATAGAGGAAATCTGTAATGCGCGGCTTAATGGTGGAAAAAATGACTCCTGGCGAAATAGCTTCAAAGCATTAGAGGGGTTTTTATTTTCCCCTTGGCAAATATTTGTCTTCCAGACCTGCGCTGTGTAAGCAGACCATTTTCCCATTTTACAGGTTCACATTTTCCACAAACAAACTTATTGTGGTGGCTTTATGTGTGGTGGTCGCTGGAGACACGATTCTGCAGCTCTGAGGACAACAAGGGGCCGAAGCTGCAGTTTGAAAATCAAGACTATCGCGAAGAAAAAACAAACGTGTCTGTCTTTTTTGTATACATGCCGGAGATCTGAAAGATGAATATCCTCATGAAGTATTTTTTTGATTTTTTTTTTTATTTCTAAAAAAAAAAAAAAAGGTTTTCCCAGAAAAGCATCCAGTGCGTGACGTAGATCGCTCTTCTTGAAACCATATCGAAAATATCTAGAGAGTGTGATGTGAGATGTGAGATATTTTGATATGTTTATGTGGCGTACCACTGTAAAATGATCATTTTTTTCTGATTTTACTACTTCTAGGTTTGTGTTTAGGCAAAAGAAACATTTTTGTTTGAGTCTATAAAGTACGGACAACATTTCCCCCAAATTCCAATTAAAAATATTATCGTTTAGAGCGTTTATTTGCAGAAAATGACAAATAGTCAAAATAACAATAAGGATGCAATGTTTTCAGTTTTCAGTTTTCATGCATCTTGTCATGCTCTCCACAGTCTTTACCATTGTTCTTGGGTGACTTTATTCTACTCCTGGTTCCTCTTTAAGCAGAATGAGGTGTTGCATGTGTTGAAATTCAACAGACACTGGAATGGAATGACTGCAATACATGTAGAGATGCTGATTTCAGAATTATTTTTTTTTTCCAGAGGTGTAAGCGTCTCTTCCTGTTGAAGCATATGAGGCTTTAAGTGTATGACTGTCTTTTTATACTTGCTACTACTATACTAAACAATCAAAATGTTACTACTCATATAGCTTTTTGCTGCTCATGACAGTAAACAACTTTTTATGTTTTAAGCAAATTAAGTTTCCAAGTTCTTCCTGTCCCAAGACGTCACCAACTTTCTACCTGAGAACATGGCGAAGACAAACCCAGAGAGGTCATTTTGTTTAAGTTAATATGATTTTCAACTCTGACATGTATATATCTATTTAATACCCCCCCAAAAAGAATTTTGCACATGAATTTTTGTAAACAGATTTTAGTTTATGGGCATATTTGTACAAGCAGCAACTGTAATAGCTATTAAAATGCTATTTTCTGCAAAGAAAAAAGTACAAAATGGAATAAAATAGATACATAACATGGTTGTTAGGGACTAAATTGATATATTTTATATGCATGAAATATTCAGAAACAAATCTAAATGGGTTAAAGGCAGCAAATCAGTAAAGTGCTGTAAATATCTGAACTCATCAGACTGTTCTAGCTATAATTTTGTTTGCCTCTGCCCACTTAGTCATTGTATCTACACTACAGATGATTATTTATCTGAAATAACTGCTTAATTATTTAGTCAAAGTACCAACAGTATGAGTTTGTCACTCAGGTCTAATATGGATGTAAAAACAGGTGTGTTGAGGGAAGAAAGTATGTAAGTTCGTCATCGTTTGCGTAAGATCTGAGATAACATTGTGTGTGTGTGTGTGTGTGTGTGTGTGTGTGTTCAGTGCAGTTTTTCTTAAGTTTTACCTTATCTTGACTGATGAGTTCCTGGTAAGGGATGTGGGCAGGCAGATACGTGTGCAGCAGGGCACAGAATGCCAGGCCATCACTCCAGCTGCTGCTGAAGTTTGTCACATCAATATTCTGTTGAGACAAAAAACCGAGATAATAAGCTTAAAGTGCCCTATTTTGGAGAACTAATCATCTCTCGACAAAATGGCAAAGGCAATGAAAAAAGCCATTAAGTCAAATAACCCACAGGAAACAGCAGTGACATTAAACTGTAATGCTATTCTGTGTGTGTATGTGTGTGTCGTGTTTCCTGTGGAGGATAATTGAAGGATCTTATTAAATTCCCTTTAAGAGGCCGTTGCTGTGTGATCTTTCCTCTGGCTGATGAACGTGCATAGTAGCACGTCCAGCATGTTGTGGTTTTGTTTGCGTGTGCGATTCACACGTCACCCAACACTCTGTGTTCAGGGTATTCTCAGTCTGATAAGAGTAGAGAGTTCAGAGGAAAGACTTCCTCCAGGCCATTGTTGAGCGTTTGCAGGCTCCCCGATGGATAGATCAGTTATTTCCGGTATGTTTCTCACTCAAAGACCTCCATAAATCCACAATAAACATCAATATAACAAAAAAATATATATATAAAAAGGAGAGTTACTCTATCTTTACAACCTTTGATATATTCTTTTCAGTCCGATTGAGAACACAGACCATCCTTTCTCTTGTATCAAATCCATTTTCCCAGCGTTTCATGGGTCCCTGGTTAGATAATGATTCAGGAGTATATTTCCTGTACAATGTGCAGCCAGTGTCCTGGTCTCGGTGGATCTCGTGATGCCCTTTTTACATGCACGTTTCAGGATTTTCAACACAGAGATGTCCTACTTATGAAATTCTTAAGATTCTTTTTCAAATTTACAGTACTCTTATCATTGAATTAACATATATGTAATCATTTATTTGCACATCTTGTATTAAACATAACAAGAATAACAACACCTTTATGATTTCACCTCAGTTTAGCACATTTGTATGCTAATAGTTGCTAATTAGTGCTAAAAACAAAGTACAGAAGAGGCCATAAAAATATTAGACGCCACATTGATGTTTTTTTTATTTCACAACAATCCAAAGTCCCTGCTTCCATTTATTGTCTCTTTGTTTCTCTGAGTGGTTGCTGGTGGCTGGACAACACGATGTCCCTCGAGTATAATGAGGATATTCTTGATCCTTGAGATATTTTAGTTTGGACCAAATAAAAGACAAATATTTCCATTTATAGAGCCATACTTCTAGTGTGGAAACAAACCCCCAATATATATATATATATATTATTTTATTATAACATTATTACACTATTGTTTTATTGTAGCCCAGCTTGTGCATGTTGACATACTGTACCCAAAAGATGTCATTCAATAAAAACAGCAAAAAAAATAAAGGTTAAACCAGATATTCAAAAGGTGAATAGAAACACTTTATATATATATATTTTATTTTCTTAGCTGTTTGGGATAAAACATTGGATTAAATATCTATGGGTACATCAGTGTGTCTGTACACACGGCATTAGTACGAGTGAGACGTGAGAAATATAATCATTGTTTACTGTCTTCAGTGCCTGCCCCTGAGGACCAGAGTTCTGCTGAATCTATAAATCTAATCAGTGACTGATCCATACATGTGAGGCCAAGTGAATGTAATTAACTACTGATAGGACAGAGAAATGGCAGAACTCTGGCTCCTGGGGACAAGAATTAAAAAAAACACACAGCTGTAAGTCACTCTAGTAATGAATATCCCCCCAGCTCCTGAGGAGTGTTGATGGATTTGTTATGTCTGGTTGTCTTCATATTGAACTTCACTAGTTGCCTCAGCTTCAAGTTCGACGTGGATTCAAGGTGAAGGTTACTTAGTCCAGGGATCAGGCTTTGCTTGTTGTGCTGAACCATCCAGGCTATTTCGGCAAAAAACGTGTTGAGATGGTCCGGTTTGTTTTAAAGAGCTAAAGAAATAAATAAGTGTCTTTGCTTTGACTGTTTATATGGAAAAAATAGTTTGAAGCATGAGTGAACAGTTGGGAGACATATGAGCTAATGTGTTGTGCTGAACTGTGGATCTTAGAGATTTCAGAGTGTAATTTCTGTTTCAAGAAATGAGTCAAACCAATGGACAAAAAATGTAGGAGAAAAATTGTTGCCTTGTGATCAGATAAGTGGAAGTCCCCCACTGGGTTGGAGATGGTGAGTTTATGCCCTTTAACAGGTTGTAGTCCGTTTACAGATTGACTCAGATGAAAAGATTCACGTAAAAGAATTAGAATATTTGTGAATGTCACATTTTGAAGCAATTTGGCAAAGTAGATTCACAGATAAAATGTAGATCGGGCTTTGGAGGTCTATAGGCTAGTAGCCAGGAAAGCGGTGGGGTGGCGTCAATCACAAAAGCCAGAGATTCAAAAGATGAATAAAGGCCAATTGAGATAATGGGGCACTTAAGGTAATTTTTGTGGATAACAGAAACCCAACACCCACAAGTAGCCTGAAGGAGAGACTTCAACGAGAGGGGAGAGGTCACCAGGGCTGAGCCATAACTTGACATAGTTTTGTTATGGAGTGAAATCTTGACATATGGTAGCAATAATTTGTTCGTCAGTGACCTTATATTGGACTAAATTTGGAGGGAAGGAAAGGCAATGAGTTCAATAGAAATCAGACTGTTTTGTAGAGATATCTAATGCTGGTATTGGAAGTTTAAACTCAATGTTTAAAGCTTAGTTACCTTTATTCTCTAGGTAACATTTTGCTCATCTTGTTTCCACTCACAGGCTTTGATGTTGCAACAGCGGCTTAAGTGAGAATGGTTTGGTGCACGAGTCCGTTCTCCATCAGGCCGTTGCCTGTCTATTATTATGTCTGGAGGGCAGACCTGTGCAGTCATGTCAGCCCAAATTCCTCTCATAGCTCCCCCTCTTCTCCCTCTCAGCTGGCTCAGCAGCACCACTAGTAGCATCGAGTATCTGTTTGATGTATGAGCACATAAACACTCATGCATTCTAACATAATGGGAGCGATAGGGGGGTTTAATCATGACCAAGAGATACCCGAGACCAAGCGAGACCATGACAAATAAGCTGATGAGAGGCTTGTTTGTATATAGCGTGGATGTGTGAGTGTGTGTGTGTGTTGGGGTGGTCTGAGGGGAGCATATCTCCTAATCCAGACCAGGGCCGGTAGGTATGTTGGGAGTTGAGGGTGGGGGAGAAAGAGGAGGCGGGGGGTGTTCGGGGTAGGAAAAAGAGGGAGAGGCATGAATGCTAAAACAGCAGTGGACAACAACAGCTCTCTGGGAGCCGGCTCAGAAAAGCAAACACAGCATCAAGCGACAGGAAGCGTCTCGCTCGGCACAAAAGGCAGAGCCGTCGCTTTTTAGGGCTCGGGGAAAGAGAGTATGAGAGAGAAGCTGGGGATTGTACAAAGAGAGGACTGGACACAGAGGAGGAGAAAAAAAGAGAGAGAACAGCAAGTTAATCTGTGTATATTTGCCTTGGCCTGCATCCAAGTATTAGCAGATATGATCTATGATAGCATCAGTAATTAAATTAGGACTGAAAAATGATATTTAAAGCATGTAACAAACCACCAACACACAGCTTTGAATATATTTCCTTGACAATTATCGATATTGTTGAGAATAATCTTTCTGCTGGCTGACAAATCAACCCAGCCCTACATTTCACATTTTCTATTATGTCAGCTTATACTCGAGTGTGATGATTCACCTCCGTGTGAATAAACCGCCCAGTTGCACTTTTACTTTTTAGAGGAGTGTCTGTGGTTCCTGTGTGATTCCAGCCATACTGATGAAAATAAATCATCTTTTCAGTTAGGGATAACACTTTAATACTATAATAATTATCTGTTATAAATAGTTAATAGATCATTAGTAAACTGTATCTTAAGGAGTTCTTAATGAAGTGTTTAACAGCTTGTTAAGAACTTATGACGATGCCTTATAGATAGTTAATAGTCCATTAATAAACTCTTAGTTAAATAGTTATAAATAGTTGTTAAATAAGAGTTAATAGTTTATATATATGTTATAGTGATATATATGTTATACAGTTAACAAATAGAGGAATAGTTGCAACATCCCAAAAAATATATAGACTATTAACTGATAGTTAACAAGTCATTAGTAAGTACTTCACCAATAGCTTGTTCATATCTATTACTAATTTATAAGGTACAAATGATCTATTAACTAGTTATAACAGATAGTTAAAGTGTTACCCAGTTAGATTTGCACTCCTTATCAGAAAATCATTAGGAAAAGATCAAGTTGCTTGCATCTGTTTTCTGCTTTGCTGCCAAAATTTAAAATCCCAAGATTTCCCCTCAGTTTTCAGGCAGTTTTCATAAAAACAAAAGTTCAATGTCTCAAGTTGCAGGTTTGTTTTTTTAAAGCGTCACATGATCTGTTGAGAAACACTTGTTATGTTTTTCTCAGACTTCTGTAAACCGGAAATGGAATTCACACATGAGCTGGACTGGAGCCAGGCTAAAAACACCACAGAGACGTCACTTTAACAGCGTGCAGCGCTACAAGGTGAGTGTTTGCTTTCTGCAGCCGTTTTAGATGTTACTGGACTGAGGACAAATCTACTAGCCTGGCTTAAAGCTCCTCTGCTGCTGTGGTTTCATGACACCTGACACCCAACATGCACCAACATGCCATTATTGCAATATTAAGCTCTTGCTTACGGGTCGAGAATGCGAAAGTACATCAAAGCACAATACGGCACGCTGCAGACAGCGATGGATGGAGAATAAATGACACGCGCACACGGTTTGTTAAAAAGCCATTAGTCTAAAGGGTGAAAGCGCGAGACGTCGGGCCCTGAGAGAGTCGTCTGACTGATGAGCTCTGTAGATTTCCTGTCGGGAGAATCTCTCTGCCTCACCGGGGTTGAATGAGAGGGGCAACGAGGAGAAAAACAACCGGGAACAAGAGTAAAAATGAAAGAGTAATGAGAAAAGAAAGTTTGAAACGGGAGCGGCAGAGAACGACAGATCGGGGGGAGAACGACCTAATGGACCCCGCAATGAATCATAGTCGTGAGTAATGACAGGATGAAAGCCCAGGCAGGCGGGAAGGTGGAGATTAAGATGGGGCAACAGGGAAGGTCATGGAGCTGCTGGAGCTGGGGAGCGTGCTCTCTTGATTCAACCTGTCTATACATAGGATTTAATGGACTCATTCTGCACACAGGACAAGATACAGAGGACACAGGTCACCTGTACTGATGCTTTATAATAGAACATTCACCTAACGAAGGGTAAGGTTATATTAAAGTGATTCTGAGCTCAATATGCACTTCCATCGGCAGAAATCCCACAAAGTTGTCCCCCTCAAAAACCTTGAATATTAAATAAAGCACAAGCGCAAGTGTAAAAGAATGCATTTATTACTAGTTGAAAAACTATGACCCCCCCACTATTCTCAAAGTGGATTGATCCAGATGCTGTTTTTCCAGTGTTTTGGGTCAGTAACAGCAAATTTTGACAGTCAAGTAGCTAGCTACATAGAAGAAACCAGTCTAACTAATATGTAGAAGCCATATAAGTTAGTTATCACACCAGTTGTTAAAAAATGTGTCCAAAATCAGCCTCTGCTGGTTTGGATTAGACATAATGATCGTTAACGAGGGAACAGGATTTTCATAGTTTTTCCCTCATTGATTCATGTTCTCATTTGCCTTATGCATAAATATAAATAAATATGTAACATTACACACAACTGCTACAATTACATTGAACATGCTGAGGGCTCAAACCTGCAAGGCAAGTTGCAAAGGAGTGTTAGGAACAGAGGGATGAATATTCTAGTAGTATGGTGGTTTAATATTTTTATTTAATGTCCCCTTTAGACATTCTATGAAAATCTACTGTTTATTTCCCCCCCATCAATGAAATGGGATATTTCCCCCTTTGTATTTCCAAGCTCAACACACAGCGGACCTCTCACTGTACTGTATAATCATTTACTCATCTGAATCATTCATCAAAATGTCACCATGTTCCTTTAATTAGGCAGCGCAGCATTTCCTTCTATTGTTACACAGGGAATATTTAGACGTACCTCTCCAGGCTAGTGGAGTAAATTAAATAATCACTTAGCACAACCACTACCAGGTGTCAAAGATCACTCAGTATGTGTTTTTATAAGTTCAAACAACCTCAAGGATTCTCAAACTTTTTTCTTTTACTCAAATTGACCTAGATATTTTGATAATGGCTCAGTTATTATAATGGTTTGACCCTCTTATTTCGCACTACATTATTAGAAATTACAATGACGGCTACTCCTTGAACTTCTACCCTCTCCACCTCCTCAATGTCAGACCACCATTCCTCCCTCATCTGGGTGGTGCATTCCTATCTCTTCAATGGCTTTGTTTGTGTGTGTGTGTGTGTTTTCCCAGACGTGGCCGGATGAGCTGGGCTCTGTCAGGCCCAGCTGAGTCTAATGTTCAGAGCCTTTGCTCATTGTTCCCATCTTGAACAAATAGAGCATTTATTTTTGTTTTGGCTTCTATGGTTAATGAGGAAAAAAGGTTTTACAAGTGTCCAGAGCTCTCCTAAATTAAGACTTCAAAGAGGCTGTTAAACACACAGCACAAAGCTGGAGTGTTTCCCAACATTCCACAAGTCCAGAAAGTCTTTACTTCACTGAGAATGAGTAAAATATCATGTAGTGATGAAAGTAGTGATGAAGCTGGCACTGTTCAACTTGAACCACAGAAAGTAGATTCAGCTCCTTAATAAAAGACATATTTCTTTTTTTTTTTTTTTACAATTACAAATAAAAAGGATTTTTCAATCAAAAACTTAAAATAGTACAGTTCAGTTTGTGATCGCTTGTAGCTCAATCAATGTAAAGAATGAAAAGAACGTCATTAAAAAAAATTATGGAGCCACTATGGAAAACATGCTCAACATCGGCCTGTGTGCCTTCAACCTAATCATTTATTCCATAAACAGTACTGAACGTTATTTCTCAGCTTGAAAGATACAAATCTAACAAACAGTAAAGTAAATAAGTCTACTTTTTTCCTGTTTTTGTCTGTATTTATTTTCTCGTTTCACACGATGTCTTCCTGCTGTGTGCCCATGTGCATGCAATTTAATTAACTATATTAACGTCTCCTCCGATTATCTGCCCAGGTGTTTCAGACATGCTCTTATACATTTGTATAAGATCCCTTGTGAATAATTGTTTCTTGCGAGGGGCCCCGTCAGTCTGCTCCAAAGGGCAATCAATCAGGTGAATCAGAGTCAATCCGAGCCAGATCCTCTCTGATCGATTTGTGCTTCGCAGAATCCAGCACGTACGCCTTGGCAACTGCTTCCCACAGGTTTTTACATTGTACGCTGTATGCACCGAATAAATAGAAAAGCTTGCATTTGCAGAACATTTGACATGACAGAATCATTAAGCCCCAGTCCTAGTTTTTAGTTTTCCTGCTTGACTTTCTTTACAACCACAAAGGTTATGGACTTAAACCTGGTATTGAAAGAAATCTACAACATGTGAGGTGATATATATATAGATATAGACGATATAAAATAATTTAAAACTTAAAAGAAGAACTAACTGACCCAAATCAGGTCAAAAACTCGAAAAAAGTTAAATTACCTGCAATGCAAAGTTCAATGATTAATAAGATGAGAGTTCAAAGATCAATTATTTGTCCATAAAATCACAGAATTCACACTGAGGATCATTACATATCATGAAGAATATAATTTATAACATGTTTAAAAAGGAGATTATAAAGGAGATAATATAAATAATCACACAAATGGCTCAAATCTAAATAAAATATCAAAATAGTTGTTAGTTGCAGCCCTACTACTGATGTTATATTAAACTATTTTCCTATTGTATTGATGAAGTGGATATTGATGATATATATTAATGCTGCAAAGGTAATATTTAGTGTTATAGCTGAGGTTTTCTCATGCAATATATGCATAAAACTCAATGCTGCCAGCGTATCAGGGGGTTTTAGGATATTTACAGGTTAATTTAATTTTTCACTACTTTTAGCACACCACACCTGACACTGTGCTCTCATTTCAGCCACTTCAATAAAGGAGAGACACACGCCTCTCCTTTATTGATAGGTTAGGTGTGACATCAGGTCTTGTGTTCAGCTGTAATCACACAGATCACACAGCACAACGCTGCCTTCTCATTTCAGCCACTTCTTCAGATAATCACACACGCCCGTGTCTCCTTCCTTTATTGATAGGTCAGGTGTGACATCAGGCCTCATGTACAGCTTTAATCACACGGATTTACTGTGCCGTCGGCAGCAACTGTATGTGCACCTAAACCTCAAGTAATTTTCCGGCAGTTTCACAATAGCCTTTGCCGCCTCTTCAAGGTGACCATTGATTATGCAGCCTGACGAGGTCAAGCATAAATTACAAATGGGTGACTCTATACTAAAAACCCAATTAGTGTTCTTTTATTACCTCCCTGACCTCAGTCCACAACAGACTAAGTGCACGTATTGATAACGCTGAACCCTCATGAACTTTATTCAGAACAGAAAACGGGTATGACAGAGCGAGAGAAAGAAGAGCATCATCCGTGCTGCAGCTACAAACTATGTGACAGATCAGGCTCGCTGGGCATTAGGCCTGTAATTGTTGGCCTCACTATGGACAGCGACCTCATGAGACTGCAACAGCCCGTCCTTTGTCTGACCAGACGTATGGGGCCCAACACGCCCTCTGACATGTAGTAAGTAATCTCTTTCCTCTGCTGCACGCATACAGTTACACTCGCCATACACAAACATACAGCCCATATCCGCCATATCCTCCAGAAACGGATATCCCTGTGGAAGCTAGTGGAATTCTCTCCAAGAAAAAAAAACTCAACAGCCATTCTCATAACTCTTTGCTGATTGCTCTCGTAGCGTAAGTTAAACACCACATGTACAACTTATTTTGAGAAAGAATCGCAGTATCTTTTTCTCAATCCACATGAGGGATATCTCCAAGTAGAAGTGACTAATCTGTGTCTCTAGACCTCCTCCTTTGTGCCTGACAGATGACCACTCGTATAATCTACTTCAAATGTTATACTGCATGTTAGGAAATTCCTTGAGATCTATAAAAGCATTGTTGTCTTGCTTGCCACACACTGATTTGTGGAAAAATCTGCCACAAGTTTTCTAGAAATAACGATACGCAAACTGTTTTGCATCATTGTCATCAGCGCTCAAGCCAGTTCAGTTTAGGGCACTTGTTCTAATAATAGACATTTTAAATAGTCTTTGGATGAATTCAATTAGCCACATGGTGAAAATGCACAAACATGAAGGATCGGATCTCAGATCAAGAGCGGTTATTCCGGGAGGGGACTGTTTATTTCACAGACCGAAACATTCCTAGTAGCCAAATCTTCTTACTGCATTCCTGATACTTGCAAAGAATCACACTGTGTTGCTAAACCCTTTGTGAGAGCGGATCATAGGTTCCATAGCTAAATCCAGACAAATGGGAACGAGGCTCCATTAAGGGTTTCGTGTTGCTGGATTCGACTGTCCTGGACTGAACTGAGATTTGCAATTCCAAGGGGCTTACTATTTGACAGATGTTCGTTTACATTTTAGATCTTTAGCTGGCTCTCTTAGGACACAGCAGAGAAGGGTGTAGGCATCAGATCAGCTGATATTGTATTGTCTTTGAATCACTTTAAAAGAAAATTTTATACGCTTACATGCTTGTTTGTATAATTAACTTTGTGATAAACTGTCCAACGTTTCATTTGGTTGTAGGATTTTGTGTTGAAATTCGTATTATTATTTTTTTTTCCCCTATAGGACCCATGTCATGGTGTGAATCCAAACAGATGATCCATGGCACTGTTGGTCCAACATCAGACTGTCTGATGGTCACCAGTCACCAGCTCATCTGGTCAGATGTTTCCATCACAGAGGATTTACTGGATGTGTTTAACCAACACACGTCAACATGTCACCCACACCCAGCCTCAGAGGAAGCAAGTTCATGAACCTGTATATGAAATAGGAAGTATTGACCTGATGACTCAGCCAATGGTTCAGACAATTTTGTCATTGGTATGGCTAAATCAGAGGTGTGCAATCCTGGAGGGCCGGTGTGTTTCAATCAATCTTCAACACCTGTTTCTACTAATCTACCACTGGAGACCTCTGCAAAGGACCTTCATTAGTAGAATCAGGTGAGTTACTTCTTGGTTGGAACAAAAACCTGCACCCACACTGGCCCTCCAGGACTAGGATTGCCTACCCCTGGGCTAGGACTATTTTCAGCAGGTAGGATCATTATGCTATTACACTGACCCTAACCAGGGTGGAAATAGTATCACTTGTGTTTAAAACTAGGAT
Source organism: Lepturacanthus savala (assembly GCA_030544235.1). Classification (NCBI taxonomy): domain Eukaryota; kingdom Metazoa; phylum Chordata; class Actinopteri; order Scombriformes; family Trichiuridae; genus Lepturacanthus; species Lepturacanthus savala. The sequence goes on along the minus strand of CM060479.1, from coordinate 7,630,359 downwards.
AAATCTAAATGCTGCAATGATTTCTCTTCCTCCTGAATTAGAGTTTGCAGGCTTGGACCAATCTGCCCAGTGTTGAGGGTTTTAGCATTAGCTAGCCGGCATGTTGGCACACAATCATGATGATTACACAGGCAAATCTATAATTCCACTGCGTTTAATTGACTCCTTAAACTGGGTATTAGAGGGGGCGGCTAAACCGGGTGATTTTCAGCACTTGGTTCCATGGACATAGAGCACACTGATGGGAACACATCTCAGTGCATAAACATAGGGACATCCAAACAAACAAGGAGGGATATGTAAAAAGACACATGCACGAGTCCATTGTATCTGTAACAATGAGTGCTTTGCTCCATTGTTTCCATTACGTCTGTGCCACAGTGACTTATATATCAGATCACTAGAGATGACAGGTGGGTGACTGGCGTGTCTGCAAACAAAGAAATGTGCCGCTACTGCCTAACACCTCTGTGAAGGCTGGACGAAATAGCATAAATACCTGTGGGCGTGCACCAAACATTACTCATGCGATATAAAGGTGGGTGGAGGGAGCGGGAAGCTGTCATCTCACTTTAAACTGAAAACTGCCAGATAAAAATGCAGAGAAAAAGCAGGGCGTGGATGTGAATGGAGCCTGACTTGTATGTGAGAGAGGTCTCCGGCCTGTGATCCCTACCGGATAGCCTTCTGTTTTCTTCTGGCACCACTTCAGTAGAGCGTTTCGCTTAGATCCTCCATACTCCCGCGCCAGTGCAGCCAAAGGGTCCTTTCTTTCCACGCTGTCATTGGGGAAATACAAACCACAATCACAGAGAGAGAAACACAGACAGAGAGAGAGAGAGAGAGAGAGAGAGCTCCAGTATGATAATTGCAGTGTTTGATTCCCCCTTGCAAAATTGTTACGTTCCAAACTCAAATGCACATGAAATAAGCTTCATAAATATTTAGATAGGGACACACTGTTGTTTTAGCCACGTCCAGTACTGAAGTTATGTCTCATAGTACGTAGATTCTTCACAGATTTCTTGTGAGAATAGATTAGATAACTGAAAACCACAATATAATATAATGAATGTGTGACAAATACGCAATAGACACCTAATGATGTGCTATAAACAACATAGTGTTAAACATGACAAATATTGATAATGAAACAATTAGAAAAAAACAACTAATGCATTCACATGCAAATATTTCATACAGGACAACAGTTGAAAAACATATTTGTCTTCAAATAACATATGTGTAGAATTAAACTTAACTTCATAGCCTAAAAACCTAAAGGTATAGAGACATAATGACCAAAGGGAAATGCCACTAGGGTAATTTAATGGTCTCTGTAGTATCAAGATAGGATAATGAAAATGCACTGAAGTACTAAAGAATAAAGGCAGCTATTTATACATTTCTTTGATAATTATTTACCTGTAATAATTGATCTAAATGCCAGAATTGCATGGTATTCTTTCTATGGTATTTATGGTATTCATGGTATTCCCATTATGAGGCAACTCTTGTGTTGGATCTTTTACAGTATTATCATTGCAAAATGGAAGCTTCTTTATTGTTCAATATATTTGCATTATACTTCAAGTTTACTTTGGCCTGCAGCCAGTCTGGCTTTCAGTTTGAGACGTAAAGATTTAGCACAGTTTGTTCTCGGTCTTCAGGTGCACGCTCAAATGTTTACACTGTTGTACAACAGGAGGAGGACTTAATAGAAATGACATGTGGTATAACTGATGCCTATCTGTAGCAATGTTCCGAAGGTCTAATCCCCAGGGTTAGTGCTGGAGCTGAGGCCATGGGAAGAGAGAGACACTGTCGTTGCTCTCTGCATGGTAAACATTTCACACGTCACAGAAGCTCTGCTGTTAAATTCATTATTTCTTCTGTTTGAGGCATCGCCAGGCCATAAGCAACAAGATCCTGTCAAAACAAATGTTACAGGGGTAGAATGTTCTGTACGGTACATGTAGGAGTGCACATATCAGCAGCAGCTTTAGAAAGAAGTAAGAAGATCTGCGTGAAACAGTAATAGTAGAGGATCTAAGGGACATTTTACTGTAAGTTCTGACACAAATGTCTGTTTTGGTGTGAAAGTACGTTAGGACCAATGAATAAATTCAACCAAAATACCTGCCAACAACACACTAAAGCCCATAACTATGCTTCTTCTGTTATAACTATAATAACAAAGTTGGTGTGTAATTGTACATTAACATCAAGGAATCCATATAAACAGATATCTGTTCTAAAAATTCTATTCCATTATCCAGGATTCTAGCAGCACATTTTGCATAGTTTTATTTAAAAAGCAACATTTTTAAGGGAAATGCCAACTAATCATGATTATGAAAAAATATTTTAGATGTAAAGGTATTGAGTAATGAGAATTTTATAATTATATTTACAGTTGTATTGGGACACAATGACACGTTGACACGTAAAAATGTGTATATTTCTCTCTTTGAATAAATTTATTCCCATGGCCCTAAGGTACTTTTACACTAAAGCAGACATTTGTGTCAGAACTTGTAATAAAATCCAATTTTTGTCCTCTTTTCTAACTAAAACATACTAAGATGCAGATCTCTGTGAAAAAATGAGCTAAACTGTGAGAAAGAATTCAGTTGAATAATCTTTGTGGCTGTTTCTTTAAGAAACAGGAAGTGGTGAAGAAGAAGAGGTGAAACTGGACAGGTAAGTGTTTATTAATGTCAGCAACGTGTTGGTTAAAGGTTTTGCATTAACTGCTTTAACCAACATCAGTTTCTCAATATGACAACTGGGTTGTTGTCGAAAAACAAACATTAAAATTTAAATGGAAACTCAAACACCAAGTCATCTGCCTTACTAGTTATAGCTGTGTAGGAGTCTCACTAAATGATTCTTCAATGACAGCTGTGATGGCAGGAATGAGTTGATCACGGTGTGTTTATTTAGCATCAGTCTATCTTATCTCTCTGATAAGCAGCTGTGTTAAAGTGTAGTGAAGTCACTGGTGTCACATCAACACTGTTGGCAATAAAAGTTATGCACCTGCAAAGTCTCTCAGCTTTAAATATTTAACACTGCTGCTATTTAAAAGGCCTAGAAGGAGTTTAAGGATTTACATTAACAGATTAATAGAACCTATTAGCAAGGATCTTAAGGGGGAACTTCTATTTCACAAAAATGGATGTAAATCACGATTCTAGTGCTAAAAATATGTGTTTTTCACTTTATTCTGAATCATTAAGTTGTATTTTTCTTTTATATAATTCAGGCTCAATTTCAGATAAAAAATAGTTGTTTTGTTGCAGTGTTTTTGGTTAGAAAATATTTGCATTTTTGTTCAAAATGCCATTATTTAAACTGATGTTTACTACCCTTGAACTCAAGGAAGCAAATGTTTTGCTGTTCCCAAAATAAAGGAGGTGGGTAGGAATATATATTTACCGATTCCAGGAGAACCTGCAGAGCTAAACAAGTGGAGTTACCTCACTGAATTATCAGACAAATGCCTCTAGGTGAGCACACCTTAGTTTGCTGTTGGCTCGGTTGTAGCTGAAAGATGCTGTGCGGCCACCGAGGGAGTTGGGAGTTTTGATTACAGACTCTAGGGAAGGGCTCTTTCTCATCAGGCTGGTAGGTTTCATGTCTTCCCCACAGCCTGACAATTTATCTGAGGGATCAGAAGATGCAGAGAAAGAGAGAAAGATGTGTGGAGTGAATCACAAATGAAGGGGAAATAATACACCTCACAAAGCACATTTTGAGAACGTTGAACTTAAGCAAAACTTAGGACATGACACATGGCACTGACATGGAATGCCCTATTTAATTTTCAGCCTGGTCTTCTTAATCCCCTGAATGATCCTGGCTGAGTCTAGACTGTAGTCATTGTCTGAATGAAGACACACCTACAAAATGAATCAGTGGCAGCTAAAAAACAAAGCTGTTTCATAAAAGGCTATTTTTAGAGAAATAGCTTAGTGCATTAAAAATAGTTTCTTTTCAATCCACGGGTTACTGTTGGTGTCTCGGTCTACTCATCCAGGAAGGAGTCATAAACCACATTTACAGTATTTGCTTTCTATGACTAAATCATAAAACTACCTGCAAGAAGAGCAGTCAAGTGTCTGCTGATCTTCCTTTTATTTTACTTGCTTTATTACAGTATTACTAATGTCTAAAGGCACATTTCTCATACTAGCACCTTGACTGGTTGTTGGTAATCCTGAAAGTGGTGTGCAAAGACTAAAATTGATCTCATTTGGAATATGAATGCAAATATAAATATGGATCAAAATCATCTCTGTGGTACATACCATGATGATGAGAGAATTCTCCATGACTGATTCTTTTTTCCAAAGTCTTTGATAGAGGCTTTATGTAGGACTGTCTCTAAAAGAAAATGCAAAAAAAAAAGAACAGGGTCACATCATATCAGAATCTCAAACATTTTCACTCATTCACATGAAGTCGTTTTAATGGTTAAAGGTAAAATATAGCCATGTGAACCTGGATAGGTGAAACAGCAGCAGCCGGTGCCGTGCGTACAGGGATCCCACTCAGCGGGCTTCTTGCTGATGAGTGCATTTGGATTGTGTGACCTGGTCCATCTGAAAGACCCAAAAGTGACTGCTATTTCAAAAGATTCTCATATACAATGTCATTTATCAGTAAAAATTTCCCCATCACTGACATTTCAGTTTAATTGGTGTAAATAATGAGTCTACATGGAAACAGAGTCTGTCAGGCTTTATCTCTGAACAGATTAAGGAAAAGTCTGGCACTGTTACTCCAGCAAAAAAGAAAGGAAAGAAGGGCTGATGGAAAATGATTCACATCATGATTTCAATTTAGCCGAACATAAAACAAATCATAAAAATAGGCAAAGAAGGAAGGAAGTACTCAAAACCTGGCAGAGAACAATAATTGTGAAATGATAGTGAGGCGTCAAACCACAAATACTTTTTTGTTTTTTTTAAAATATTTCTAATTCACACACTCATTATTACAATATCATTACAATATTTAATGTCTGTCTAAAACAGGAATCACATGCACAAATGAACACTGAAACTGATTTTCTTGGTGTAATTAGTCCTCCTGTTCATAATGAGTATTAGAAGACCCCTTCAAAATATTATATATATATTAAAAAGTATATTTGAAGCTAATATGAAGCTTCAGTCATCCAAATCAGTCAAATTAAAATGTGCCTTACATCCATCACTACTCAACAGGGAAACACTGTCTGGCAACACAAAGGGAATTTGGCACAAAATACCTGTAGACACACTGAGGATTTTCACTTACTTTAAGTATAAAGAATGATTATGTATAATTACAGAGAGGAATATTTCTTCCAGCATTAATATGGGTTAACACAGACTGTTAACACAGACTTTAAAGCATTTACGGAGTCTGGAAAACATTCCTAGAAAAAGCATTTACATAAAGTGAACAAAGAACAAAGTGATCCTTTAGGACAAAAAAAAACAACTGAAACTACAGTATTTTTCTGACACTGGTGTTGAAACCAGCTCTAGTTATTCGTCATATCACATTTAATCTTGAAGTTTTAACAAGAAGCTGATGTAACTGAGACAAAATATTCCACATCACTGCTCTAACTAAAGCAATTAAAGGAAAATGTCTCCTCCTCAGTCGCAGATTCCTCCAACACATCCTTTTTTTCATGAGTTGCACACGATTCTACCGACCGAAAAAAAAAAACAAACGCCTCCAACGCACTGAGGTCAGCTCAGGTCACACCGTCCCACACAACTGCACATGACTGCGCTGAGGAGAAATGGCAGATATTCACCAGCTGTTGTCCTCTATAGTTACACAGTGGGATTCCCTCTTGGTATATTTGTGTGTTTCGGTGCTCGGTGCTCACTCTGTTCTACGGTATCAAAGGACTTAATGAGGGATTTGACAGTAGCTCCTGGCTCTGAGTCGGCATCTCCGCTGGCGTCGGGGGCCGTGGTCGGGATCATGGAGATGCCGCACCAGTGACGGCTGTTATCGGAGTCGGACACGTTCACCTCTTCACCTTGGGACCTGACAAACACAATGAACAGAGTTGCTGTGTAGAGACAAGTACAATACATTACGCAGGGGAGAGAAGAATCTGACAAGACACCATGTGCATTCGGAACTGGACTCACTTTACTATGTAGAGTTGTGTTCAAAAGCATAGCAGTGTTTAAAGAACTAAATCTTTATAATCATTTTGCATTGGGAACACTGCATTTTATATCCTGAATCAAAATGTGAAGAAAGAAAATGTTAATTTTTTTTTTTTTTTACAGAAAATTAAGAAAAATAAATTAGGCTGTTCAAAGAAATAGCAGTATGGTTTTCTTTACAAAATCAAATATCTACTGTATAAACTGAACATCTTCAGGATTTAGCAATCCTGTAAATCACTAATATTTAGTTGTATAAACAGAACTGATTCATAGCTCTGTTTCCGTGGAACAACCAACTTCTGGCGCCTCTTGGTTTTGACTCACAATTAGGATTAAATTTTTAATGGGATTAAGGTCACGGTACAGGGTTGGACACAGTTTAATTTTGTTAGTCTGGAACCAAGATGCTGCTTGTTTACTGGTGTATTTAGGGTCATTTTCTTGTTGAAACACAGACCATTTCCTCTCCAGCATTACATAAAATGACCTCTTCAAATATTCTGATACAGGCAAACTGTATTTTATGAGATTTACCTACTGAGTATAAGAATGTTCTAAAGTAGGGTGTTAGCTCCACGTATCGACAAGATCATGTGATCATAGTTCTGGGATATGTCAATAACCGATGACACATTGCAGATAGTCAGAGCTAAACTGGGAACACAAACTTTGAGCAGTAAAATCTTTAGACCACTTTCTGCCCATTGCCCCCAGTGAACATTGGACTCTGGGTTGCGGAGTGAGGGATTTGGAGCGTCTTTATCAGTGACAGATGAGAAAAGAATGCAATCCACAAAGTGTAGACTGACCACAAATAAGCTGTACTGGTGTAATTTCATTTATTCATTTACCTAAAGAACAAACAAACATACAATACATTATGTATTCTTTCACAGGCATAAATCCACACAAGTCTTTCCAGGTCTCTCTTTGTAGAATAAATTAACAGCACATTCACTGTATTGTTCCTTAAATGGCTTTACCACAGACAGAAAATGACCACGCTGTCAGCATCTCATCTTTTTCAACATGATATTTTTTGGCAGCATCCAAATGTGTAAGTTTTGAGCACCAGTACCTTAATCTCTGGTAGAACAATATGGCTTTTAATAGAAATGCAAAAATTGTATATCTGATAAAAACGGGACTTCTAAGTAGAACCTGAGATCTTTAAACCATATGCCATTATACCTGTACTACTACAGTAATGGAATTCAATATCAAAGATGATATAAGCCAACCAATTGACAGGTGACATCTTTGTCAAAATGAAGGACATCACAAAAGTTGTGATAAAATAGAAAAAGTATGGTGAAGAAAATTCTAAATACTGTATGTTTAATATAGTGACTCCAGTATCAGTTACTGTTTTTCGATAGTAACATGATAAAAAGTGGAATAAAAATGAGTTCTACTGAACAGTGATGCTTTAAAGGAAAAAATCCGTTTGAGGAATCTATAGCACAGTCTTCTTGGTCTTTGTATTAACATGGACCATCAGCCTTTTGGTGTGTCCGAGGAGAGTAAAAATGACTGAGGTATCGTTTGTGTTTGTGGCAGTTCTAACATCTAATAACATCCTGGTTATTTTATCTGACAGAAATAACTGATTCTATGAATTAGTCCCTAAATCAAAAAGAAATAAAGCAATCATAAATAATACACATACATACAGTAACAGAGTAGATGATACCAGTTCAGTATGTCCACATGGATGTCACCCGTTTATGGTAATTGTGTGTTACACAGTGCCACCTAAAGGCAAAATATGGCACTGCATTAAATTCTATTCCAACTGTAGGACCACAGATCAAACTTACAGGTTTTCTCAGTTGCTGAGAAAAAAAAAAGAAAGAGAAAAATGTGTATGCAATTCTGAAATTCTGGCATTTCTCACAACAGCGTATGCATGTCCTGTTTCTGTCAAATATATAAGTACAAATATTTTCACATGATCCAGTGATGCATTACGTCAGCCTCGGTGATCAAAATGAATTAAAGTGCTTTCCTATTAATCTGTATAACTCTGTGTTGCTGTGTCACAGCAGAAACATGCAGGGTAGGGTTGCAACATACAAAAAGGTTTTTATGTTTAATGTAAAGGGAAACTATCAGATAAAACAGTGTGACTAGATGAAGGAATGCTTGGATGGGATTTACATTAATTTACATACATTTGTTGAGACATCTCTTTTTATGTACTTTTATTGTTGGATTTTGTTTTACATTTTTGTGAATCGTGGTTAATAAGTTTCTTACTCACTAGTTGTGAGAAACATAGACTGTTGAAACTGTAAAGTATAACTGACTTCATTATTTGGTTACTGTGTGTACATTGCAATAGGAAATTACATAAAGAAACATTATTTTTTGTGGTCTGTCAACTGTAAAAGTGTTTCAGAGCAATTGAGAGAAACTGTAAGTTTTAGGTTTTCTTTACAGATCAAACCGTAAATGTCAAATTCTAAAGTAAGCTAAAGGGGAAATTCGACTGATACAGAAATAGTAGGTCTGGCACAAAAAAAGAACCACAGTTTTTTAATAATATAAACTGGACTCAAATTTCTGCTGTGTGACTCTTGCTTTGAAATGTGATATTGTTCTAGCAGAATGCTGTAAATTTAACAGTACAGTCCTTTTCACTATTTATTTAGCTTTTGCAACAGATCATGTACCCTCTACCATCTCAATTCCCTAAAAAGGCACAAAGCAGCTTTGCACAGTATAAAAAGGAGAGTCTCTCAAACATATGTCATTTCTTCAACACAAGTCAAGAAAATTACAAACAAAGAGTACATTCATTGGGAAATAAAAATACAGTATTGTTACTTAGATGGTTCCAAAATTTAAAGACATGGAGAGAAATGGAAGCCAGACTCTGCATCACAAGACTGTTTGTTCTGTGTACTGCATTTACATTGGTCACTGTGGCTTCGAATGAGACATATTTAATTTTCAATGACACAAAAGGGTAATAAGTGCAACAATAACACTGTCTTCACATGGTGCTGAGGTGGGGAGGCACATCATCTAGTGCCCTTCTACTGCTGTCTTGGTATCAAAAGTGGCTCCGGTGCTTATTCTGAAAAAGAAAAAAAAGATGGAAGATGAACTAATGTATTTAAACTACTGTATAAAACTACTGTATAAAGCCTGTTGTGCAGCATAATGAGTATCATCAAAATATTAATCTTACATGTGCAGTACATGTGCAGCAAATCTAGAGACCTTCCAGGTCATTATTTTAAAAAGCCAACCTCTGACCAGTTCTGGACTTTTTAAAACTCCATGCATACCTCATGAGATTAATAAGGTCGCCTATAATGTCAAGTATCACAAAATCACCCGTTGATGAAGACGCTATGCAAATGTATCTGAAGCAGATGATGCATAGCATGGTTTTAATCCAGTCATGCCGTGCAGATCATCCTGCTACTTAATCAAAAAAGTAGGAGGGTTATTCATTCAAAGAACAGCAGGTGGCACCAGATACACCCTATTTGAACGGCGGAGGTTTAAAGAACCGGGCCAAGCAAAGCAAACCGAAAAAAGGCGAGATAGTTCCTGAAGGTGCAGTCAGCCAGCGTATGGAAAGACAGACAGAGTCAGAACAGGCTGAAGCAGCAGCACGAAGCCAAACACAGATAGGAAGATCAGTGAACAGCAGTGGCAGCAGCACACAAGGCAGGGAGGCTCAGGCTCAGAGAGGGCTGGCAGGGCAGGGAACTCACCTGGAGTTTACATAAGGAGCCTTGTCAGAGGGACATCTTTGACAGAGTCATCACAGGGAGCTGCTGGTCGTGGGGAGCGGACGTAGCGTAACAGCTAATCTTGGGGAAAGTCGGCTCATTTTAGCTATGGTCTAAAACCAGGGATGTAATATACTATATTTACGACTATTTTTTACTATTTTTTTAATGCTAAAATCTGCTCTCATGAAAATTGTGAGGTGTTATAGCATAAGGGAAAATGTTAAGAAATTGTTTAGAAATAATTAGTTTGCCATGACGGGCCACACATATAAACAGTGCAGTAAACAGTCGCAAGTCTAAGCTGAATTTTTGACCTGGCATGTTATGAAAGGGGAAAGACTGTCAAAAAACAATGTGGCATTTGCATGCTCAAACACATTGATATACAGTTTTCTCACACACAAATCAACACAAAGCTCTTTATAGATACATCAATCACAACACTGCATGGCCACAGTGCAAAAACCCTACATGTAATCTTAAATAGCATCATATATTGGTGTGGAATATGTAAATTCAGGACCGTTTTAAACTGGCTGCATTGTAACACACTTGGATTAAAGCAGCATTATGTGCATAGAGCAGATCCGTCACCACTTCTGCCTTCTCATGTGATAATAACAACCTCTAATCAATAAGCTGTGGTTTATTGTGGCGTGACTGAGTGTTATAGAGCAGTGGTCAGTGTGGAAGAGGGAGACAGAGATGGCAGCAGCTTAAAGAAGTAGAATAAACAGAGGGAAATACTGCAGGAGACTGTTAATTTACCAACAGAGTCTGCCAAATCCCAGATACCTAAACTCTGAAACTCCAATGGTTTAATCTTGTGAAATCACAAGATAAGAAGAAAATGGTGTCAATAATAAGTGTGACATTTTATTCCAGATAGGAATTTTGGAAGCCTGTTAAATAAGAGATTATATTGAATTAAAATGATAATATATTAGTTTGTACAAAATAAATAATCTACAAGGGAATATGGCAAGACTCTGGCAGGTATCTCACATCCACATTGTGGTTCAGACAGAAAGGAACTGCAGCCCAATGCTAAAAGGGGGGGAGGGATGTTGGAGGGGGCAGCACTGAAAAACATCAGAGTATGGTGGAGATGGTACCTGACTCCCTGCAGGGCCTCTAGGTCCGTGGAAAGCTTTGCACTGCGATCCTGCTCCTCCTGCAGCTGCCTCCTCAATGTACGCAGCTCCTGCTGGGCTTCCACCTTGATGTCGTTGGCCACCACCACTGCCGTCTGCAGGTCCGCCTGGAACCGACGCCACTCCTCCTTTTCATCCTTAAAGCATAAACAGCAGTGGTGGCATTTTAGTTTAAGGAGAGGTCTATATATTGAGGTCTTTCTATATCGTTCTGGATTTCTCTGATTGGGCTACACCTTATAGTAATTCTTCATCTAATTTGAAATTTTTCTGGCATTTCTTTCCCTTATTTTTCCACTACCCTTGTATTGACCTACGTATCTATCTATTTTATTGTCTTTATTGTAGTGTGAAAATGCCATACTTTGATTAATTGTCTCTGTGTTGATGACATGTCACAGAAAAAGAGATGATTGGTTCATGTGCACCTAAATCTTTATTTAACATGTGCTCTCCTTACTCCCTCTCAAAACTACCCAACTAGGTTTGAGAATGGGCATGTCATTAAATTAAATGTATTCCTTTGCTAGTGATCAACAGTGTGCAGGAGTTATTTTTTCTTTCTATATATAAAAGGAAAAGCACTCTTTGGAAATTATTATCAGTTAACATTAATATCAAGGAGGTGGGTATCTGGTGCAATTCATAATGTCTGTTTTGATGAAAAACACAGAACACGCATGGAATAATACCATGAGGACAATCTGTCTGAAAAATACATAGCTGAGTGTCTGAGGAGTCCACCTACATGTTCCACCATGCTGCTGGAACAATGCTCGGTGGACAAATGACTCAAAGGTCAAACATTTTGGCAAACAGACAAGGAAAAAGTAATTACCAGGACTAACACTTTAGCCTAACCTTAAAGCGATACTCCATCCCAAAGTTATCTCATGAGTAAAGAGAACTGTGGCGATGGTTAATTCATTTTTAGGGCCGGACAAGGGCATCAAAACTTCAGAAGCAAGATAATCCAGTTTTCTGCTGTCCATCTGTATGCTATTACATTCCGAAAACTCTTAGTATGTGACATTAGTCTGATGTCTTTAGCCTGTGACTAAGTTATATATTATATTTTATTATAATAAAGAAGCTTTATTGAACTTCATATTGAAGTCTTCTTACCTTCATCTGTCTAGTAAAAACTTTCAGGTGTCGCTCTGCTTCAGCTTTCTGCTCCTCCAGCTTTTTGACAAGATCTGCAATGACAAATTCAAGGTTTCTGAGAACTCATCCCCAAACTCTGTCAGGTATAACCTACTATAAACTAAACTGCATTAAACTGCAGTTTTCAGTGTGGTAACAGTTAGTCATGCAGAGTAATACATTATTGTAGAAATGTTTCTCATCACTGCCATGGTAATATCAGTATCAGCTCAATCTCATCTGCCGGGATTGTGGAAATACAGTGTATTCTCTGCACTAATGGAAAGTCAGAGACAGATGTGTTACAGTTTTCTTCTGATTTTGCATCCCAGTTACTTTATAAGTGCAGTTGCCAGCTTATTAGGCACACCTAGCTTAACGCATTGCAATAAATCCTACTCTTCTGTTTTAGTTGGAACTGTTTGAAGAGGAAATGATTCAACATTCTGGTCACTTTGGAGGCGTTTCCAATAAATTGTCCACCCCATTTATATAAATGAGCAGATTCAATCTTAGAAACACCTCTAAAATGGGAGGGCAGGAAGGCTCATTTGGGAAGTAATAACTCAAAGTTAAAACAGAGACTAAAAATGTCTGTGGTAATGCTTTAACCACAGATTTATATTATTAGAATTACACGGAGCTCAAGACTTCATGGAGCTACAGAGAAACACGAAATGAAACAAACATACTCTCCATGTCGAGGACGGCTTGGTTGGTGTGGAGGTTGACGGCCCTCTGCTGCTCCACCTGGTCCTCCAGTTCAAAGATGGTCTCCTTCATCTCCTTCACCTGGTTATCGGTCTGGATCCCGGCCTCCTCCAGGGAACTGACCCGGCTGCTGAGCTCCTGCTCCCTCCTCTCTGCCTTCTCCTGGACCTGCTGACATTTCACCTCCACCTGTGTGTATATATACACATGAGATTGTGTTAAGAAACATGTTAAAACTGAGGAAATGTTTTATGTGAGAGTAAGTATTAGCTGTGACTGGGCTAATAAGATGGAAGCATTAGGTCACCTTTGGCTCAAGATAGGATCATTTATGATATCTTCCAGGCATTCATGTGGTGCAGTGTTTCCATTCAGTTTTGATGGCCCTTTTATACAGCTTTGTCTTTCCAACAGAGATGGTATCATGCAAAGATTTTGGGGGATCTATGAAGGCTGGATGAAAAAGACAAGCTGTGTGCGTAAAGCTCTAAATAAAATGTAAATGAGCTAGACTAAATGATGCCGAGGCTTCTATCCAACAGGCTAGACTGTCTTTCAGGTAAGTGGTGAAAACAAACTCTATGGAGCAGTACAATGGAATAATGGATCAAATGAGTCTTTTATTGTAATACAAGTCTTTGCTATAGGAAAATAGGACGATTTGGTGTTCTCAAACAACAGATTTGTGCTGCTCTAGTATCAATGTCACTTTCTAATTTCTGGTTTACAATTAGGAAAGAATAACAAGAGTTTCACAGAAATCAGGGAAATGCAAACTAGGATGGTAACATCAGTTAAACTGGAGTCTCAGCGTTATCAAATGTATACTGTACACAACATTTTAACCATGTCTGGTAATGACCATTTCACCACAGTAAAAACAGGTGACATGGTGACATTGACTCATGGAAATGAGATTATAGTCTGGATTAGGTTGGGACTGCAATCACTGTATTCCTTGCTGCAACTATTGAATAACACAGTGTGCCATGATGATTTGTCATCCCAAGACATGTTAAGCAGACCCCTATGAGCTTAATATACTATAATAAGTACATGATGCAGCTGGGTAGGACACTTTCCAATAGGCATCATGTGGCTCTGATAGATTAGAATGTTTTGAGAGTGAAGTGATGGAGTGGCCTCAGCCTCATACCCATGTGGCAGATGACATTAGCATGACTCAGAGGGTCACGCACTGGTGGACCACCCTACTGTTGGCACCACAGTCACAGTCCAAGAGTGACAACACCGCTCATCTGATGTTTTAACCGGTGACACGCCTCAGTTTGGAGAAACAACCACCAACATGACCCCAAAACCACACTGCCTCAACCTCTCTGGGGTTTGTGGGGAAAACCAAAGGGACTAGTGAAAAACATGTGTCAAAAAAGTGAGGTAACATGGGTTCATGGGCTGTGGTGGTGAAGAAAAATACCCATTAACAGCTGTGAACCCTGTTTAATCATTGTGGTGATTGAAGTGACTGCGCCAAAAGATATGATTATGATATATTTTTTAAAAATGTCATTGCCATTTGACTCACATAGACCAGCAACATGATAATTTTTCATGCATCTGATCAATAATCAAAGAACAGTAACCCAACAAGTCATCTGCTTGCTTTACTTCTTCAGAATTTTCAGTAAATGTGAGATTGTTCTTCAGAGAATTTCCTGGAAGCTTTGTCCAACACACAACACGACTAATGAGCTCACTAAGCCAACACAACGTTTTTGAGTCACTGAGTCACATATAATCCAAGTCCTGGTTTGCACACACAAGCACACACACACACACACACACACACACACATACACCATGCTACTATGGCGCAAAGGAAGCAAGCAAGTGGAAAATGTCTCTACAGAGACAGTTTTTAAAATGAAATCTGTCCAGTAAAAAGAGGCATAATTAGTAATTAATGCCTTTGGTGAGTGTTCTTAAGAAATTCCAATCTGTTTCTATTTCTAAAACAGCAAATCTCAATATTCATTCATATTAAGTTCTTATGTGTGAGTTTTTTTTTTGCTCACTGGCTTTTAAACCCAGCATGAGATCTTAGTCTGTTTTATTGTTTTATGCATTCCATTTGTTTTATTTTCTTGCTATTGGTTTATGTCCATGTATGTACAGCGCTTTGAATCAGCTGTGGTTGTTTATAAAGAGCTTTATAAATAAAGTTGAGTTGAGAGCTGTAAATTTGCACCTGCCCACCTTGGACATCGCTGCTTGCACGTGCTCCGTCTCGGCCTGGGCCTGCAGCAGCTCCTGCCTCAGCTCTGTCAGCTCCACCTCCAGCCGGTCTCTATCTGCGTGAGCCGTCTTCAGGAGGTTCTGCAGTTCCGTGCTGTCACTGGCACTCTGCATGGCCTTCAGCTCACCCACCTTTTGCCTCTCAATGTCCACCTGCGCCTTCAGTCTGCTGTTTTCCAGCCTGAGGCAGTCTGCCGCTGCCCTCTGCTCCTCGGCGGACTGCGCCGCCTGACCCCCGGCTTCCAGTTCCCTGTCCAGCTGGGCCTGCAGCCGGTCCATCTCTTCTCTGAGGCGGTGCACCTGACCCTGGGCTTCCTGATGTTCCTCTTCCAGGGCTCTTAGGCTGCCTGTCAGCTGCTGCTGGATGTCCACCAGCTTCTCCCGCTCGAAGCGCGAGCTCTCGACCAGCTCGGCGTACCTCTGCTCCAGCTCGGCCAGCCGAGGCCCCTGGCTGCCCAGCGCCTCCTCTCTCTGGGCCTGAGCCTGGGCTTGTTCCTGCAGTCGCTCGGCCAGCGCCTCTTTCTTCTGGGCCATCACCTCCAGGCGCTCCCTCTGCTGTTGCAGTGAGGTCTGGAGGAGTCGCTTCTCCTCCGTCAGGCGCTCGTTTTCGGCCGTCAGCTCCTGCACCACTTGCTGCTGGTCGGCCAGCTCCTGCAGAGTCGCCTGCAGCTCCTCAGAGGTGCTGTGGTGGCTCTCCTCCATCTTGTGAATCTGTTCTGTCAGGCTCTGCACTGACACGTCCCGTCCCACTGCATTCGTTACAGCCCCCTCCGCAACGGCTTCACCACTGACGCCGCTGCTTACTGATTCTGAACGTGATGGTATCTTCTCGAACTCTGAGGAGTCGGGTGAAGATGAGTCCTTGGTGACGTCTGAGCTGGAGGAGGCAGAGGTTTTGAGAGGACTGGCTGCACAGACACTGTCCTGTTGTGGAGCTGAGGTGTTAGACTCTGCAGGCAGGCCATTTAGCAGAAGCTTGGAGGGGTTTGTATTACAAAGAGGAGATGACTCCAAGCAAAAGAGCTTTTCCTTCAGCCCCTGGTTCTCCTCCCTGAGGGCTGCCAGCTCTCTCTGAAACTTCCCGTTCTTCTCCCTCAGCTCCCCGACCAGCACCAAGGCCTCCGCCACCTCTCCCTCCTCTTGTTCTGCAGCGGACTCCTGGCGGGAGGGCGACGAGGACGCAGCTTTACCTTTGCAGCGTTGCAACTCCATCCTGAGATTGCTGATCTGCAACTCTTTAGCTTTGGCCTCGGCCAGCAGCTCTTTCACTTGGCACTCCAGAAGGCCCTTTTCCTGGCCCTCTGCATCGCTGCGAGATTTAGCTGTACTGCGCGTCTGCTTTGCCAGGGTGGAGAGGCTGGATGTGCTGGCACTAGAAACCATTCTCTTGGCAGTGGAGCTCCTCAACTGGTCTCTCAGGGAAATGCGGTCTCTCGTTATGGTGGAAGAGGTTTCTCTTGGCGCCGGGATACCAGATTTCTTAGCTGCTTGGACACCTACAACATATACAAAAACAAAAGTAAAAGTTAAGTAAAAAGTACTGAGTATGTTCAAGAACCATATCAAATTGATTTAGTCCATCCACAGAGCTGCTGACCAGGCTGTCTGATTTATTTACTGAATATATATTGTTTTAGTTGCTTAAATAGAACATTTGAAACTACTTTATTCATCCCCCAAGAGTCAGACTCCTTTTACAGCCCTAACATCACTTACCTTTTTAGCCCTGATATCACCTCTGTGTTTTAGTCCTCTTTTTGATATTATCGTTTTATATAATAATTGCTTTCTCCTTTATATATTTTTTTATTTTATAAGATTTCAACATTTTTTTGCTCTTCTATGTTTTGTTTTATTTGTACATGTGAAGAACTTTGAAGCAAATTGTTTTTAAATGTGCTCTAGAATAAATTTGACTGATTTGATTCACCACCAAGCAGTAGACAATGAAAAATCTATTTAAAAATTAAGATTCAGATTCAGGTTTCAGGAAATCATTAATCAGCAACTCAATTTTCTAAGAAACTTCATTGATTGGACTGTCAAACTCCACAATTACCCCACAGTAGCCTTGTCATTAAAAAAGGACAGTTAATGGAATCGGTGAACAGACGTGCTGGGACCAGGGATTTGTTAACATCATGTAATGAGACTAATTGAATAGACAGTGTGTTACATTCAGATACTTGTATTATTCAGCAGTTTCATGTTGTTGGTGACTGTACTCTATTCACATATTGTTCTCTGTTTGGACAACAGAGCATCTGCCTGGCACTGTCTCTCTGCTGCGGACTGGGGTCATTCATTGATTCAGCAGAGCTTAGCTGAGGCATTTCAAAAGGCATGAGCGTGTGCCGCCGGTGCGAGCCTTTTCCAGCACCCTCTCGAATATGAAGAGTATTTACTGATGCTAGGCTGCTGCCTGAAAACGGTTTTATTGTTTGTTTTTAGATCATCAGCAAACAGCAACACAGACACAAGGGGCTTGTTTGTTCCAAAAGGATGACAAAGGTCTCTGTGCACGCGGAGCATTCAGGCACAAAGCGGCTTAAGTAGTGCACGGACAACGACAGCGCTGTGTCTCTCACATGCATAGATCATCATCAAAACCCACAGCACAAACTAAACAGACAGCCTGTGTGCTGAGATAGACAGCAAACCAGCCTGAAACACACACACACATACACACACACACGTCCTAGTTTGAAATGGAAATCCTATACGCATGTGGGTTGTTTAAATACTCTGCCATTGATAGACACTTTGCACAGACTATCCTCTTATTGAATAAACTGTGGCCCGAAGCTGCCAACGCTGGCACGATTTCTGGGGTGCAAAGCCAACACTGTTTAACATTCCCAGAGCGCAGAGCTGGGGGTTGAGAAACTGAGGTGAGCTTTAAGTGGAGAGGTAAAAGAAACGTCACAGGTGGGAATGGAAAAAATTGTGAATACACTAAACTCCAACTTATTTGGACTGAAGGGATGCAGATGCAGCACTTCATCCCAATCAGTTTGATAAACTGTCTACAGGACAAGCCTGCACTTCACAAAGATCCGGTTAAGCCAATAAAAAATCCACACTTTCCTCTTGTCACTTCACAGACGATGAATCCATGACTGACAGAATGAGGACGGCTCCTAAATAATGTACTGTCACGTGGAAGACGTTAGTGCTAAATCAGCACTGTGTATTATAAATGGCTATTTATTGTACTGTGCACCACTACATCATCACCCAGACAGGACAGGAAAAAAAAAGATGCATATACCTAACAGCCCACTATTATTTTCAGGTCATTTGTCATATTTTTGTGATGGGTAATAAAGAGAGGGACAATAGGTTCTTGTGAAAGCGAGAGCGGAGTCTAATGTATTTAAGATCACATCATTCCCATGAGGATGAGAGATGCCAGGAGTGGGACTGTGAGAGCCCTCTCATTTGCTCTTCCTTCATATTCTGTTTTCCTCTTGCTCTTACTGAATAGAACCCAGATGCAGCACATGAATTCACTCATCTTTAAATCGCCCACCTCTTTAAACCATGACTTCAGCACAGCTGTTGGATGTGCTCAGAGAAATGACACAAGTGAAAATGCCAGCAGCGAGCACATGCAAGACGACAAGAGCCTAAGATATATATACACAAAGTTCTAATAAAATTGAAAAATTGTTTTACTTTTACTCTAATGGAGATGCTGGTTCCCTGATAAAGATTCCCAGGAGAGAACACAGGTAAGTGATAGCTGAGCTGCTGTAAATTAGCACATCTGCTTTTATCCCTTAACAATAAAAGATGCAAAAAGGGAATATTGTAAGTCTTTTAACATAAAATGTTGCAAGTTTACTCAGTTCAATAAATCAACTTCCTAAAGAAACAGTTTCAGAATATTTCCCAGCATGCATTGTTTTCGAGTATGAATATCTTTGATACAACTTACTTTAAAATAAGTAAAATCAGTCATGTTTGTTTCCTTTCTTAACAACTACAATTACAATGTATTAGATTTTAAAATATTGAGTGACCAATGATAACATTTGGTAGCTTTAGAAAAACTATTTGTATTGCTTGACTAAAATATAAGGAAGCCCTTTCACTGTTATGTTTAAGTTAAAACAGGAACATTTTAGCAAGCTAAGGCTGATGGAGAACAACAACTTCGCTGATATATAATCAAGCCAAATACAATGAAAATTTAAAAAACACACACAAATAAAGTCAACAAACAAACAATTTCTGCAGTTATAATGAAGTGAAATTTGTGCACTCAATTTGTTATGCCCAAAAAGAATGCAAACGACATAAATTTGTCAATATCCTTAAGAGAAAACAATTTCCACTACAGGTGTAAAATAACAAACACAATGGTTGCTTAGAGTTATCTTCAAAGTAGGCCATCTCCAGTCCAGCAGCGTTTATAGCTGCCTCTCAGAAGCACTAAATCAGTGAAAATCAGTGGAAGGGGTAGTTATGGCTCACTGAGGAGCTCTCCCCTTCCAGCACTGAATAAATCCTCCCGCAGTCTATGGAGACTAGCTTGTATTGATAGTTAAGAGCTTTAAGGAAACTAGAGAAGATAATTTCCCATGAAAGAGAGCATTGTCTGAGAATATTTTTATATTCTGCATCTCAGGAGCTGTTTATATTCTTTTCTAAAATACTAAAGAGGAGATGGTTCTTGTACTACAGATTCAAAGACGATTATTGAGAATTGTAGATGAAGAACGATTACATATATTTAGTCAGAAAAGTAAAAAGAAAAATGCATTTGCTGCCAAATTCCATAAACTTGATTGAGGGGACTGAATATTTGAAATGGCTATTGTTCACATTAATGAATTGTCCAAATGAATTACATAAAGTGACTTCCAGTAAGCATTCAGTTATTCCATCGGAAGTCCGCTCTGTGATCACACTAATGCACTGTGTTGGCTTCTTTCTTTCTAATGAAGATAAGCTTTCAAATCACAAGAGGAGCTGTGTGGCTGGACACGGTCCAGCACCAGCCGGCTAACTGCGGCCAGCCTGCCTGCCAGCCGAGAGGTGACAGGGTGCACTGTGTGCGCAGACTGTTTAATTTACAGAACAGAAAAGGTCACGGGTGACGAGTCATGATGAATTAACGACTGCAGGTGGTCAAGTGTCAGAGTTAGGCATCTGAAATGACGCACTGGCTTTGTCACCATCACAAAACAAGTTTTTTTGGATGGGAATTCGCCACTTCTGTGACTTCCTTTTCGTGTTCCAGGAAATGTGGTGTGCTGTTTTTTAGTCAGGTGGAAGTGGAGAGGGGAGACAAAAAAAAAAGTGTTTCTGGCCTTCCTGTTGTCCAACAGACAGGGCATGAAATAGGTCAACAGGCGCCCATCAGGCAGAGGCTGGGACGCACAGGCATTCCTTTCCTCTTACTGGAATGGAAGATAGACAGAACCGAGGCTCCATGACTGCCACAGTGACTGAGTAGAGATTAGCCTGGACTGCATCACAACACCCCGATATGCAACTAGAAACCATGAAAGCACCATTTTTTCAGAATATTTTTTCCCTACAATATACTACAATTCCTAAAAAAATCAATCAGGTTCCACCCAAGGACATGATATAATTTAAGAGAACATAAAAAATAAGATAATACAAACTCCTCAAGCCCATGTTTTAACAGTGTCTCTGTTTGTAATAATGAACTGTGGAAATCAGTAATATATATCACCGAACTTTATAGACTCACTGAAGTCTGATAAATGTAACATCTGCCTCACAAATTGAGTTTAGAGACTAACTTCACAGCATTTAAATGGCTGTTTGCTTCAGACAAGCTCATCACACAATGAATCAACATACTGGAGGGAAAGATGGAGCACTGTGATTTTCATATCCATAAAATAGGATTTCCAGTAATTCTTTTTTTTCAAAGCCCTTCATACCACTGTTCTTGGCTAATTTTCATCAGTAATATAAAATAGGTCTGAGCTTGTTGCATACCTTCATGCCCAGCATATTTTTCATTGCAATGCATCTTTGTCATTAAAAGGTCCTAAGATAACACAATAGGCCAAAATCAAACACCAGTAATCAAACATCAGTAAAATATAATACAATTTAGTGAAGCTAAGAGAACATTTTGGTTGTGGCAAGTTTAAAAAGAGACTAGAAATCATGAAAAAATAGGAGGAAAAACAGGGAATAAGCATTGATGAAAACTTATATCTTATTTATTATAAGAAATATTTTAGACTTAAACAGTGAAAAATAATATCGGACTGAAATAAAATATAAATACAGAAATAGAAAGACAGAAATACAGAGCGGCCTTCCAAACACTAGCCACTAGTCTCTGGAGAAGTTTTGCTTATCGCTGTCGTCGCTGTGACACTCTTGTCAGCAGGTGGAATGTTAATTGTGTCTAGTACTGACCAGGCAAACCTTCTACCCTGCTGTTAAAAAAAGAGAATAGTATGCAAGACTTCACTGTGTAATTAAGCTGAGATGCTGAAAAATGAACAGCTCTGTGCTTCCTCTGCAGCGCAGCATGGAAGTGCAGCAGGAGAGCTGGCAAACCACAGAGGGCCACTTGGCCTGGCTTCTTTGGCTTCTTTAATCATCTTGATTGAATCATTTTGATTGAATCATGTTCCCGACACAGCGTCCCTGTACTGATCCATTCTGCTTTACACCACTTATAGAGCCAATTCCCTACAGAAATATTTAATAGCAGAGACCATGAGTTGGCCAACTGAGAGGGAGAAGGTATTTATTCTCCAAATGGAAAACAGTTTAACACAGGACTCACTGAAGAAATAATATAGCATTTCACATAATTGCCGGTTTATAAGATAAGCATGTGTGCTGGGTAACAGGTTGTAATGAGTATTTCTAAACTTAGCTTTAAGCTTCGAATGATTTCCATCCTTGTGTTATATCTTAAGAAATGTTAAAAGACGTTGTATGTATTAAGCATTTATGCTTCACTTTCCTGGACTGACCGCAAATAAGACAAAAAAAATATTGGGGAAATATTAAGCTGCAAACAGGAGATGGAAAGATCAACCCCCTAATCTCATGTCACACTAATATCCCCTTCAATTGACCACAACTTAATATACAGGCAACAGAGAGAACACAGATTCTACTGAAGGGATTTCTAAGCAAAATCGATTTATTTCGGTGGCTACTTTGACGAACTTTTACATACAAATTCACACAGCCTTGGCGGTGCTGACATCCAAGAGAACCAAATAGACACTGTCATGCAAACCCCAACTAGTCATTACATCACCAGACTTCTAGCACCACCTTGTCACAAGGATGTGTTAATGAGGTTTCACTGTGCCACTTTCTGGAAATATAATCAACAAGAGGACATTCGGTGTTCCCGACTTTACTCTCAGAGGGCAATGATATTCCCTTTGGCTGATGCTGTATATAAAAACAGTAACAGCACAGACAGCAGAACTGATATGTACAGAAAGTCCAGGATTTCTTTTACCAGAGGGACGAGCCACAGCCAGCTGCTGACAGATACACAAACTACATTAGAACAAGTTTGATTTGGCACACGGTGAGCAAACAATTCACAGCCTTAGTGGCTTACATGTTAGAACCAGCACAAGTGTTTTTACAGTGTCGATTTCATACACAAATTGTTCGTTGGTCTGCAATAAATTTGAGGTTTTATGACCTCAGACTTGAAGGCTTTATTGTAACAGCTTTGATATCCAAGCTATAGTCCCCCAGTTACACAAATAGGACATTTAAACACTACATGACTCCCTCTGCAAACACAAGGCACAGTGAAATGGCCGGTGTGTTTACTGTACCAACCTTTAACTTCCATGGAAAGTATGACAGATGTAACTTCCTCACAGAGTTCCGGCTATTAAGTTGGACAAACTTGCTTCCTTATGTTGAATCTTGCTCTACGCTGATTTGTTCTGATATGGTGTTGAGATGGGACATGAATCTTCCACATTCTTTAGCTTGTTGCTCACTGTGGTGTCGAAGTCTGGTCTGAGTGAGAGCGGTACCCGGCAGGCGAAATGAATCAGTGCTTCACCAGACATTATAACAGACATAAGAATTTAGTACAGCCTAGAAGTGTTTTAATTGGCATAAGTCAGCTAAATTCAGACTCTAGTAACATATGAGAGAATGGGGACAGCTCAGTCTTGTAATCCTATTTTAGATTTAATAAATTTATGAACTGCTAAAAAAAAATGTCAATAAGAAAAAATATCCTAATGCTTTGGGGAAAGAGGAAAACATGTATGTCTGAGAGGAGTCCAAACTGAGTGTGGTATATGTGTGAAACCTGAGGAGGAAAATTATAGAACACCAAGAAGCAGAAGTGATGCAGGACTTTATCCTACCTAAGCCCAATGTGAAAGAACTGTTTCCTGTCAAAGTCACGGTTGCCTAGTGGCCACTGAAGTGGCACTTATCCTGGCTCGAAGGCAGTTTAAAAACATCTACGCAGTTATTCTGGTTGATTACCTCTGCTAAGGTTGAAGTTTTGTGAGGTCAACAAACTACATGTACCAATTAGAATGATGGATGTTTTAATTGTCTCACCCTATCAAATGCAAAAAGGAGTCAGGGAGATGTCAATCAAGTATATTCTGCATGAAGTCCTTCATAAAGAGTAGAAAAATAGGGTAGATTGAGTGAGATTAGATTAAAGGCAGAGTATGCAGGATTTCAATAGCACCTAAAAACAATATATAAACTCTATAAATATACTCTCAATCACTTATGAGCTTGTATTTACATTTTGGTGTGTTTCAGGACGTTCCTATCCATCCAAAACAATGAGAAAAACCACCATACACATCTTAAGGGAGGGATTAATGCTGAGTTTATATAAGCTACTAACAATAAGTTAGGGATATTTTGGGTCTGAATTTTAATAAAATAAGTAAAAGTTCCTTTTGATATTACTAATAATGAATGAGAAGAAATCCAATTTTCATTAGTTTAATATTTATTACCCTAAAAATGTATGAAATCCAGAGTTTCTCGCAACATCTTTAAATTATTGTGAGTAGTGTTCTTTTTTAAGGAAATCCTATATACTTAAAGTGGAAGAAAACTATTGATTATAATATTTATTTCAGAGACAACAATCCTAAAAGGTGTGAAAAAATATTTATTTATGTGAGGCATTTTAAACATCATCAATGTTGCTTTTATAGAACTAACTGAGCTGTACCCTTACTGTACCAGCACCCATAAAAACAATAACTTTAGGTTCCTCTGTTGCTGAGTGTGAACAGAGAGAGTAATGTTGTTTCAATGATAACACACCAACTGCTACAGTAGCCCCATTCCTACCATTAAGAAATATGATGACTTT
This sequence comes from Lepturacanthus savala, assembly GCA_030544235.1. Classification (NCBI taxonomy): domain Eukaryota; kingdom Metazoa; phylum Chordata; class Actinopteri; order Scombriformes; family Trichiuridae; genus Lepturacanthus; species Lepturacanthus savala. Next base: position 7,605,803 of record CM060479.1, on the reverse strand, counting down.
CAAAGTTTTGGCAGTGTCTTCAAACATTACAGCTACCTTCAAGCATCCCCATCACACAAGTGAGAAACCACAAGTGCATGAAAATTCCCATTTTTGACCATATGAAAGTAACAACAACCTATTTTACCTCACTAGACAAACATGTCTTAGCTTTCCCTTTATCCGGGTCCGAAATGGGTGCAACTGACTGAGTCCTGAAAATAGACTCACACTGTTATTGGACCATATTTTACTGACAACAGCTGACAACATACTGACCACAGGCTCTGGTCTTGGCCACTCTCCTGGTAAGCCAGCGGGGAGACAGGAAGGCTCAGTGTAATAGCCACCGTGTACTTTGGTTCTCTTATCACTGCAGGAGACAGCTAACTCCTTAGCTTTCCATTTCAGAGATAACAACATCAATCAAAGCTGAATGAGTTCCTACCATTCCCACGTTTCTTTCCCCATTTCCAGCATCAGAACTGTTATTCTACTTTACAAGCCCAAAGTCTGACGAAACTCAGCTGGCTGTGTCATCATCTGGTGGAAGAGAGCCTGATATTAAAAAACAAACTCTTCTTTCTTTATTAATTGCTTATCTTGGTAAATAAAGGTTAAATATTGTGCAAACTTCACTATTCATATGCATCAATATGTTGCTGTTCATCACAGTAAAGCAACTAATCAGAACCTCTGCTTCTTTTAAATAGTTGATGCTTATTATTATAGAGCCACCAAAAACAGGTGAAACATCAATAGTTTTGTATCATGATGATAAATACAGAAATTGAATCCTAATTTACTATAGTGGCTCATTTGAGAAAATAGAGACTGAAAGTCTAAGAATAATGGGTCAATCACAACATATAGCTGACAGCTTTATTTCATATTGGCAGTACATGTGGGAAGTTGGACCAATAATCATGGAATACTTTTACAAAGCACAGTTTAAATAGTTTTCAAAGCCTGTAGAAGATGATTGATTATATATAGTGTGACCATGCTGATGTTTTTAAATCATAAACTGGACCTTCATGTCCCACCTAATTGGACCAAGAGTAATATTTAACAACACACAGACCAATTTTACTTAGCAACAATATTTAGTCAGGTAAAAGTAGTATTATCAGCCTTATTTGCTTTTACTTTTTGACTAAACAATTTTGTGTGTAACATATTAACTGTACACTGTATGTGTGTGTGCATGGAGAAGAAACTGGTAGCTAATCTTTTCAAGCATGCAGCAGCCTGCTACCATTTGAGCCTGAGCCTACAGCGCTCTATCTTCAAGCAACGCACTGCTATAAAACGATGCAGCTTAACACCCACTACTGATTAAAAATAAATAAATAAATAAATAAAACTGTATTTTTTGTGTTTATGTGTCCATGCCTGTTGCCCTAGCACACCCACTTGGCTCTTGTCTATTCACTATCTTTTTTTTTTTTGAGATGAGAGAAAAAAGAAGCAAATGTAATCATATAACAGCATGAAAATAAACCTAAATTACCTCGGCAAACATAAGGAGGCACTATGCATCACAATAACACATATTAAAATGCAAATGCTTGTTTTGTTAAAGAAATTCAGAGAGGTTAATCAGACATGGAAGATCTCGTTTTTTTTTTGTTTTTTTTCGATGAGCGTTGCTGCTGAGTGCAGTTCAGAGAGACTTTGAAATGGAAATCTTAAGGAGGCACAGAGAGCTCGGGGCAGTGGAGGGATGTGAGCGTGAGACTGATGATACCATCTCTTTTGGCAGGTTCCCTCACGCTTACTGTCAGGCGAATCTCCTTGAAGCACTTTTCCTCTCACACCTCACCCAATATGTACACACAGGTGCTAAAGCATATACAAGCAGACTTGTACTAACTGAATACAGAAGCCATAACCACATACACGAGCCAATTCGTGGCTCAAAACCAAAACTGAACACCTAACTTCAAACCCGTTCAAACAGCTTCTGTAACTCCAGGGCATATTCATCTCAGTGCTCATCTGTTGGTGTGAATCTTAGTCAGTACTCATTAGTCAAGACTTGTCTGCCAGATGCACTCAGACATGACATGACAGGAGATTAGTGTGAACCTATTGTATTTAGCGAATGAATGTCTTCGCCTTTTACATCAAGAGAGAAAGGCAACAGACAACGAGGAAACAAGAGATGCTGAGGCGAACCGTGATACAACAAAAGCAGACCTGTCACCGTTTCCTCCTGTCTCCCCGCCTGGTTCCCCATGTTGGTCCGCTCCGCGACTCCCACGCTCCACACCGGGGCGGACTAATCCAAGAATCCGTGGCTGCAGGGGGGGGGGGGGAGTTGTGACTGTGTGGGTGTCTGGGTTTGATGTATCTGCTCAGCACCCACGATCACCACACAGCAGAGGGAAAACCATAAGAAACAAAAAAGGGTCTTTATATTCCTTCCTCCTTCTGGTCTTCTTTTCTTTTCTCCACTCCTTCTCGTGGACTGTGTGTCTTGAGGAGGCAGGGTGCGTGTCCTGTCAGTGAGTGTGTGGAGTGTGTGTGTGTGTGTGTATGTGTGTGCGCGTCTCCCAGGACGGTGACAGTATGTCACACTGGCAGGCGGGCAGGCAGGCGGCGTCGTGTGCACTTCATTATCGCTGTGATAACTGGAATCAGCTCAGAGGGGGAGTGGCTTCCCAGCCCCAACCCCCCCGCCACCCCCCCACACACACAGACACACACACGCCTGCCAGGCAGTTAACTCTCTCACCAATACCAGTTGAACAATGGTGAGATAACCGTCCCTCTCACTGGTACTGAAAGGACAAGTGAATACACAGAGAGAGAGAAAGAGAGAAGGGCGGGGGAACGGAGGAAGGAAAGAGGACCAGGAGGAAAGGAAAGGCACTATTTTTTATTTTTGGCATAGGGTGACAGTGCAGCTCTACTCTCTTCTTTTCAAGTGAACTTGCAGGCAGGGGCCATTTACAAAATCCTCCCCCAACCCCCCATACACACACAGACAGACAGAAACACGCAAAACAAAAGTCTTCATAAATGGGCAAAGGGGATAAGAGGCCAACCCAGGCTTCCCATACCATTTTCCCTGCAGTGCACCCAGCAGGAAACAATAGTATGTGTGTATGTGAGTGTGCCTACAGTACATGTGTATGAGATGGGGGTGGTGTGCTACTTTTGATGGGATTGTGTGGTGCTAGTGGGAGACTTGGGAGGCTTGTTTTTTTTTCAGTCCTTTCTCATTCACAATGAATGCAAGTGTTAAATATTTATGATAGCGAGAGCAACTGGGAGAAACCAAGTTGGAAGGGAGTATGACTTCTCTTTTTCAGTCAGATTTATCTCTTTTTAGGAAGCTGATCTTTATCTTTAGTGTTAAATTTTTGAGTGAGCATGTGTGTCTAGTGCAACTATCAAAAACATCCTCACGAAAGCCCCATGAAAATAAAAACACAAGGAAGTCAGAAACTAGTAATCTAGGGCTCAGCACTGTGGACAGATTGCTGTCATTAATTAATCAAAAAAGATAATTACATTTGATCTGTGATTCAGAAACCCATTCATACTGCAACATGAGAAACCACAGGGATTATAAACACATAATTATGCTTATGAAACTGTTATGAAAAACTATCAAACTATGATTTATGACTCTTCTAAAGTGTTAGCCACAGCCTTTGAGCCAACCTCAGAAAATACAATAACATTGCACAACATCTATTGACTATGTTCATTTTCTGAGTTCCTATGATATATTGTGCTGTGCAAAACTGTATGAAGGACTGTTCATCAGAAATTCTAATTAATCTTGACTGCATCATAAATTTCTTAAAACCCCACTTGACCCAGATAAGCATTGATATTTTTAGTATGGATCTCTTTGTTGCATAAGCTCAGAGCTACCGGTTTATTATGTTCACAGTTGAACAGAAAGAAACATGAATAACCATAATAATAATGATGTTGTAGCTGTATTTGTTCTCAATATCATTTTGATGCAGGAAATCCTTTCCAGCTTCAGTGGAAAAAAAAAAACTTATAAAGAAATCCTCTGGACTCAAGAGAGGTCTAGTTTGCTGCATTATTCTACCCACGTCAGTTTGAATATTCAATCTCTTCCTACAATACATTGCTGCTTCAAAGCCTTTTCACGGATCCTATGAATGTTGCATAAACTGTTGCATTTCCCTCTTGCTCTCTTAATATTCTCATTGCTCTTCTTCTCAGAGCAGCACATCCAACTTTGTAAACAAACATCCTTCTAATCCAGCTAAGAATGTTCTGCTCACCACAGGATGTCCGTCTCCGTTGGCCCAACAGGCCTCTTTTAAGATCGGACCATTTTTCCTGTCTCTGCAACTTTCAGGGACTCGCTAGGGTCACACGCTTCTCAAGAGAGGGATTTCAAACTTGATGCCAAAACTCTGGTCAACAAACCTAAGAGGCCAGGTGTGTTTATGTCAAAGTTGAGGTCAGCTACAGGCATAGATATAGCTTACAATGATGAAACAAACCCTTTCAATGCGCTCTAGTGAGTAGGAGTAAAGCTATTCTCACTCGCCATTCTCCTTTTTACAAGGCATGCATAATAAACAGAGGAATGCATTATCGTTCTGTAGTATATAATTAGACATGGCAGCATGGGACACATTGAAGGTAAAGGTTGTTTGTTAGTTTTTCATGCATATTCCTGCCTGCTCAACTTCCTGTGTAAGCATGTGCGTGTCTCTTTACGCGAACCCTAACCCTAACCCTAATCCTAACCCTCTGCTTGTGCTGGTGTGTGGCTGTCACGGCTGAGTGCTCATGCAGGACTGAGGCATGTTTGAGTAATTCATCTGACAGATATGAGGAGCTAAAGGACCATACCGCTCCCTCCTGCTGCCTCCCAAACACTGACACAGACAGACAGATGGGGGCCCGCAGGGAACACATGTTATAGCTCAGTCTAGTGTCTGAGGACTGCACAGTAATACTCTAGTTCCACAATATTACTGGAGCACATCATTTTCTCTATTTATCTTTCACTGTGCATGCTTACAAAAGGTCAACTGATGCTAGTACATTATTTTTTTTCCATGTTTCCTGGCAGTAAAGTTGTAAATAAGGAAATGACAGGAGCTATGAGCGGATTGTTGGGAATTGGGAATATAAAAGTCTATCTGGTGTCTCTAGGAAACATAACATATAGCGAGCAGTCTCAGCACAAATAATGATTTATACATGGTATGATATATTCAGGGAATGACAGTAAAAATAAACTTGGGTCTGGGTCTCTGGCGGTATTTTGAATACAGGATAAATGTTAGTATATAAGTTATATAAATATAAGCCCTCCTTGACCAGTAATAATAATGTCAACAAGATGGTTCGTAGAGAGAGGACAGATGAATCTCTGTATGTGATAATGTGTCATTATTCTATTTTTCCACTCAGCAGAATAGATGAGGAGGACAGAAAATTTTATGCAATGTAGATAACTTAAAATAATCCTGATAATCCACCTTAACCTCCCTACAGAGGTAAATTAATGGAGAACTATACTCACACATTTCATTCAAGAGAAAGACTCTTTGCAGCACAAACCAGAGTAAAACTGGCAGATGCTTGTGTTTTCAAATCTGAAAAACTTGTGTCAAAGGCTAAACCTCTACCTCAAGGAAAAAAATGATACTAGACACAAAATACACAAGATGATATAGATATATACAATCCTTTGTGATGTCTTGCATGGTTATTCATTGTAATGGCAGGGGTGCTTACTCTTCAAATCTTCAAATCTATCAACTGTGGTATCACTCTACACAAATTTGTGCCTTAATGATCTCTGAGATGCAAATAATGTGGCAGAATGCTAGAGTATGGACTTGAGAGAAAAGACTCACTGAAAGACATTCATGCTCATGAGTTTTAAGATCAATTCTACTCCATTAACCTCAAAGTGACAATCAATGTGAATGCATCAATAGATAAGGGGTGAAGGGAAGTGCCTGACAATGAAGTGCCCATTTGTAAAGTTATGCCCTCCAGTCACCCCCAAAGGGCTTGTTATTAATAGAGCAGGACAGTCTTATCTCTTCCTCTCCCTTTCTTTCACTCTCCATAGGGACCCCTCTTTTAGTGAAAGCTTTGCTGAATTATTGATGAGGTGTTTTAAATAAGTCATCAGGATGAGGCTGGGATTTAACCCATTGTCTGACAGCATGGTAGAGTTGGGAAAGTGCCAACTGGGATCGAGACTAGAATCCATTAGCAAAAACAACACTTTTAACCCATTAGTACAGCATGGTGTGAGGGCAGGCAAGGGCGGGGTCAGACTGTCAGTCAGCTGACCTTTGTAGCTGCTCTGTGTGTGTGTGAATGAACTTGTGCACTTCTTGTGCATCAAGGGACCCTCAATGTTTCACAGTCATCAAACCTATTGAGGCCCCAGCTACGCGAATGTAGTTTTTTTTTTCCACACATTTTCCTATCCAATTCCACCTCTGAACCACACCAACCTGGAGATTTGTCGAGGGATTTGAAAATCAAATACATTGTATAGCGACCTCAATCATTCATGATGGATTCAACGTCAAAGCGTGGTCCTCATGCTCACAGATGGCAGACATGACTCAAGTTATGTCTATGCTCTTGATACTTGAATTGAAAATGAAATTTGGGCGAGTGGCGGATCAGTAGACCTAATCAAAAAGTGGCGGATGACAGGCGGGCACAGTTTTTAAAATTGGTTAAAAACATTGGTGTGGATGGAAGGCGGGTGGATGATGTGTTTTGTGATGCAGTTGGGGATGAAATAAGGAAATAAGGCTGTCTGCGCATCTCTAGCGTAGATTCCCCTGTTTTTGAATCACTGCCACTTTGCACTGCACCAATAATGAAGAACGATACGTAAAACACACAACGCAGCAGGAGCAGTGCGCCAGCAGCTGTTTAGTGAAAGCCAAGCTAGAACAACAACAACACACCAACTGACTGTGACACACTGCAAACAAGGCTTAAAATGTTCTTACGCAAGTATTTTAAATTTTTACTTATCGGCCACTACTGGTTGGCATGGAATCGCATGCTTTTAGGCAGATCATACTCATGTTGAGGTCTCTGTGTAGTCTGAGATATTTATTGAGCAGATCAGCGTGTGGAAGGGGGGTGAAAATTTCTGGTTAAAAAAATCTAGACTGTTATAGTTGGGGCCTGAGACTGCCTTCTTTAGCACCTGAGAAAAGTATAGTACTTACTGGACTAAAATCATGCTCTTTTAATAGATGATCTTTAATAGATGTCTTTTAGAGAGACAGAAGACTAAAGTGAAATCTGTCATTCACAATGCAAAGTCTGAGCTCCTGATTTCTTGTTAGAATTAGAGATGGGAAGGTACTGTGAAATATTTTCAAAGTTCATGATAATAATTGCATTTTCTTACTAATAGATCCAATTTTGGTTGACTTCATCCAGACAAAAAACTGGCAGTTAAAAAAGGAAATGCAGATCAGTTTCATGACTGAAGGCTGGCTGTCATACCAATCAGAATTGGATGGTCCTCTGTGAAAAGCCTCAATTATTGCCTGACAGGTGGGTTTACAGTTCTGCTGTAGTGTGCCTTAGAGCTCAGTAAGTCCTGATTGCTTCTTGTCAGTGCGGAATGTCACATATCAACTAGGGAGAAACTCATCTGTTCACAACCACACTGATAACACTGATGGGTAAAATATCACTAAGACAAACCTGAGGACACACCACAGTATTCCAGTGAATGTGTTTATCTCAAAATATCATAATGGAAATTTGGGATGTATGATTTTTCTCTTCATCTTTTCTTAATAGATGTTAATAGACGATTTTCTTAAAAGTTCTTCCTATGCATATCAATAAATACAAACACTCAAGACGTTTCAGATTATTACATCGCAACATCAAGGAGTTCAAAATACCATGGATCACCACCCCAATCTATATTCAAATTATAAAATTTCCCATGTGTGGATATTTCAACATAACTCATCTCAGACCCAATGACTCAATGTTGACTACAACATGATAAATAATGATTTCCACTGCTTGCATGCATCGTTAACCACCACTGCTCTTTCACATGTTCGACTTGATTTTCCACTTTCTGATTGGCTTGATTTTTTTTTAAACCTGTTTGACATATCCATTCGTTGTCTGTCTTCATATGTCTTGATGTGCACTGTAAAGTCCCAACACAGGTGCAGAAAAACTCAACATGCCTGATGGGAACATCGTGATAAGCAAAGAAAAAAAAAAACTCTCTTTGCATGGACGTCCTAAAGTTATAGCCAAAATGAAAGGGTGTAATATGAACAGTTTAATTCGGTACAACTATTTAAATAAAATACTTTTTATGAAATAAAATAAGCAATATTTTTCATGCGGGCACCTAAAGGAAATAAAGTTTGTTAGTTTAAAGCTAAAATCCAAAGTGTACATTTTTAACGGAAAAAATACTACAGAATTACAGCTCCGTGCCCTCTTCAAATGATGGTTTTCTTTGTGATTAAGATTTACCCTGTTGGCTACCAGAAATTGTCTAGCAAACGAAGGTCAGACAAAGTATGGGAAAAAGTAATGAGTTCATCATGCTTAGCACAAAGTGGGGATCTGTTATTGTCTTGGGTGTGAAAACACTTTGAAAAAACAAACTTTGGTTAATTAGCACCAAATCCGATGAAAGCTGATCATGGTCTAATTGCCTTTGAAAGAAGGGAGAGCCTCACTTGGCTGCGGTTTCTCAGCTCCTCTGGAGTCTTTTGTCAAATAGAATTCAATTATCTTTGCTTCAGCACAACAGTCCTTTGAGGGAGAATTTCACTGGAGCACAGCTACACACTGTGTGGATGGGCTGCCATAAATAAATGCAGCTATCGCTTTCACAGAGGATTTTCCAATGGTGTGCTGTAAATAAACTTATTTACCGCAAAAGAAAATACCCCGTCATTATCAACCACCATATTTGTCCTACATACTGAGCAAATAACTTGTTTTATTCGGTCACGGGAAATGAACATTAATGTCAGGGACCACAAATCTCCAGCAACTGAACTGTGTTGCGCAAACACAGGAACCGCAGGTATTTCACTTATTTTTCTCTAACTAACATCATATGAAGTACATCAAATAGCAAGAGTCTTTTAGATATCCTAATATGTATTGAATGACAGCATTTGAAGTCAACACTAGAGCCACAAATGATTCACGTATCTTCATAATCGATCAAAATCATTAATGGAATAATTCTGCCACATATTTACAGCATCAAACAGGTGAATGTAACCTGCTTGGTTTTGTGTTTAAGGTAAGTTTCCATGATACAATAGTATCAGAAATAATTGTATTCATGTGCACTATTATATTCGTGAGTAGGAAATTAAAGCCTCACCTTGTGCGTGTGTTCGGTGGAGTGGAGTAGTGCATTGTTTATCTAAAACAATGCATGCTTAAACTTCATTTGCATATTTCATAACAGAGCATGAAGTCACTGACGTCATTCAGAGCTTTGGGGTGTTTTCTTAGTGGTCGTGACTGAAGGACTATAAGCTAAAGAAACACAGACTATACATGTACACAACCACATGCAAGTACATGTGATCGGCCACACACTAAAGTCAAATAACAGCCAATTACATCACCACCTTATTTTACAATTTTTGCTTTTGAACTAAAATAAATAAAAATAGTTAATTTTTTCCTAATTTTTCATCCAAAACATAACATGCTGTTCACATGGATGAATTCAGTCTCTCAACACCCTGAGAACCGCAGTCCTCAGCAACCTGCACCCCACCGATTCCAAAATCAAGAATAAAAAGACAAAAAGATAAAAGAATAGAGATCATCTCCGATCATCAGCTGCTGGTTACAACCAGGACCTACTGTAGGAGCTGTGACAGGGAGCATTTCTAATGTGTTGTGGCCCTCTAGTGGCCATAGTGGTTAGTTGCACCACTTTCATAATACATTAGTGTCTATATCCTTTTTTAGAAAATACAGATCAATTCCATAATCTGTTGATTATTAGATTATAAAATACATTAGCTCAAAGACCCCTTAACCTAATTATTAATTACTAGACATCTGACATGAGTTGTAGCTCCTTTCTTACCAGACAGAGTTCGAGGCCGAGCCTCAGGAAGATCTGAGATGGCTCCTGTGGTCACTGTCTTCTTCATCCGAGAGCCAGAGGCGGTGGTTCCCAGTGCAGGTTTTGTCAGGGCATCGTCACTGCTGGCTCTTTTCAGCTAGAAACACATCTGCTATTACTGCCAGCAATGTAGGTCTAATAATGTACAGAAGTGATATTCATTTTACCATTACTACCATGCAAGTTGGTGGTAAACTGCAGTGTGTTTATGGCTTACCCTGCTGAGGCGCTGGTCGGAGGCCAGCATGTTGGAGGACCTGGAGGTCTTCATAGCTGTAGAGGTGGTGGTGGAGGAAGGAGCCAAGGAGGCCTGCTTGGCCCGCTCCTGGAGTCCCAGCTTGGGCAGCCCCACCTTGGTGGCGCCCGTTCTCATCATGGTTGCGTGTCAGCTGACTTCACCTGAAGAGAAGAGAAGTCCAGAGCAGAGCATTAACCACTTAATACTCAGGTTTATTTTTTAGTTTTTCTGCTATAAATGCTAATAGACATGGAACGTATCTACAACCACAAAGGTTATGGATTTAAACCTGGTATCAATAGAAATAGAAACAACTCATGAGGTGACTACAGAAGAATTTGTTGCTGTTACAGAGCAAATATAGTTTGAATATTGCACAAAAGAAACATACTTTATTTACATATGTATATATATATATTATACATTTACAATACTTTATTTAAACTTAAAACAAGACCAAACTAACTTAAAATAAGCTAAAGTAACTGCAATGCTTAATCAGTCTTCAGTTGATTAATAAGATTTGAGTTCAATTATTTGCCCATAAAATCATAGAAATCACACATTCTTTTATTCCGAGGATTATGACTCATTACAGAACATGAACAGTATATTCTCTAAAATGTTTAAAAATGAGATTAAAAAGGACCCAATTACTTAATCACACAAATAGCCCACATCTAAATTAAATATCAAAATAGCAGTTAGTTGCAGCCCTATTACTGATATTATATTAAACCATTTTCTTATTGTATTGATGATGTGGATATTGACAATATATAGTGATACTGTAACAGTGTTTTACTACAGATAAAAATACTTTATTTAGTGTCAATGCTGCCCCGTATCAGGGGATTTTGGATTTTAACAGGTGGAAACTGATGTGTAACAAACTTCTGAGCAGTTATTCTATAGAAAAAACCTCTACAGGCTTGGAAGGGGAGGTTGAGGGGAGGGGTATTCAATTAGCTGCAATCCACAACTTCACCTCTAGATGTCACTGAAGCTTACACACTGGTGTATTCAGTGGAGCACAGCAGAACAGCCCTGTTGGAGCTAGTAGGCAGATTTTTCCAACACAGATGCTCAATATATTTTATTGCACAATCCTTTTCTTACAAGATTAAACCGCACTGTCTATGCCCCAAAGGCACCAGTAAGCACTGCTGAAATATGAGCACATGTTTTTGTCATTAAGTAGAGAAGCACAATGCCAAAGTCTCTGAGAACAACAAAATGAGTGAAACTATGTGAAACGAGCTTTTAAGTTGTATAATTGCTACTTCTGAGTCTCCAGTAAAATATAGGCTATATCTTTAAAAATGCACTTTGTTCATAATTTAGTTTTTGGCCTTGCCTTCTGTAAGTATAGCATGACTACAATGGCGTCATAAATTAAACACCTCATAGTTATGTTAAAGCAACACTAACAAATTACCGATATTTCAATGTAATCAACAGCACCGGCAAAAGAATTTATATAATACTGTAGTTTAAATACTTCATGAGAAAAAAATATGGTATTATGCAAAAATAAGGATATCAGTATTTTTAGTTGTAGTTAAAAAAATACAATTGTTTCTTCAAATGCCAGACGCATACAGCTGCAGGGGAAGCACAGAAGAATAGGCAGCACCTTTGCTCCCTATGAATAACATCACTATACAGTAGCACTGCATGGTGGCATTTGTGGCCTTTCCAAAATATACAAGACAAGAGTTGCCTCTGAGGGCAGATAAGGTAAGACCAGTAGCAACGCCATTGAACTACTTCCTGCCAGAGGGAGGAGAGAGAACACGATCTCTTATCTGATTCCTTCAAACCAGTGGCACTGGCCAACACACGTCAGGATCTGTCCACATGTTTAGTGAGAGGTACGCAGCCATCTGCAGTCACAACTTAAACTGAAATGAATATGGTTGAAAAGCAGCATGACAATGGCATGTTTCCAGCTCCCACAGGATGTGGTCACAGTGACTGTTAAATGTGTGCATTCGATGTCCAGGAGGAAATGTACTCAGCTGTGCAGAGAGTAGATGGAGGGAATGGAAGGAGGTAGGAGTGCACTTAACCATGAAGAGAGTCGCTGGTAAAGAGCTCTGGAGTTCCCAGGGGTCTCGCTGAATCATTGATGAGGGCTGGGGAAACCTGACCTTTAGAGTCATCTGAGTCACAGGGCTGTTAATGGGGATAGCCTTTAGTGTCTGTCTGCAAGAATAGAAATGATTGAGGAGCCCTTTCCCTCTGCTTTTAACCCTCATGTCCTCCTTTGCATTTTGTGTACATTTCTGTCAACTTTTGTTTCATTGTTCATTTTGATTGTGTTACAGCTTTAGCCCTGATTTTTTGCAGAAACTCTTCTTTTTATTAAAGTTTTGAAATCCACTGTTAATCGTACATGTCTTTTATACTTCCTGGACAACGTTTGCACCCTTTTGGTACTGACAAAAATTTCCACACACAAACAAACTGCTGTAAAATCATCATACATCAATATTTTTTCTGCCCCCCCCCCCCCTACATCTCTTAAACAACTTCTTTCCTGCTCGAAACATTCAATCATTTTTTAGGATTTTAACCCTTTAAATGCCAGTTCATCTATTTAAAAAAATATATATAATTATTTTTCATAGAATAAATGGTAGGAGGATGGGACTATGGTGGTGAAAGATTAGCAAATAAATTGATTTGATACAATGGGTTAATGGCTGAATCTGGTCAAATGCAGTAAAAAAGAGTCAAATATGAATACTATCAATTTTGTTAATCTTTGACATATTCAAGGCTCTAATCACCAAAATCCCATCCTCCTACCATTCATTTTAAGGAATATAATAATATTTTTAATAATATCGTTCTTTTGTAAAAGAAATCATTAAATAATTTAAATAGATAAACTGGCATTTAAAGGGTTAAAATCCTGAAAATTATGTTTGGTAGTTTTGAGCAGGAAAATAAGTTATAAATAAGAGATTTCTGGAAAAAAAGCAGAAAAAAAACATTGATGTATGTTGATTTTACAGCAGTTTGTTTGTGCGTGGACATTTTTGTCCCGAAGGGAAAGGGTGCAAAATTTAAGGAGGGCATGAAGATTAACTAGCTATATGTATTTCATTTATTGGAATTATTAAAAGGTTGCAATTCATGGTACTAAGAATTCTGATTAATCTAAAGTTAAAAATAACCAGGAGTCGGAATGATATGAGGGATAACAGGAACAATCTGGCAACGTTATCAACCCAAAGAACATAGAGGGGATCCTCATCAGTGAAATGTTCTCTACAGAGGACACCGATGCAGTGTTATTAGAGACTGTTTGCTTGTGGTTAGGGAATTATCTGATTAAGAAAACATTGTGCACTTTATTTTTTTTCTTTTTGCCTTCGTGGGAGCATGTGTCTCCTTGCAGGCCCATCATATGATACTCGGAACTCTCTAGGCAAGATCCTGTGACTAACTCCTGCCTGGCCTGGTAGTTCAACACCTCCGCTGTGATGCCTCGCCTCCCCTCGGATCAATTTACATGGTTACAGCACCGCGTTTTGCCAGACCCAAGTTTGACCCGCTTCATTCTCAACCTGATCTCGGTCTAAGCTAAATGAGGAAGTGAGGCAAAATTGAGGATGTCCCGCTTGAGGTTATATTATTTTCTTTTTTTAAACGGGAGGGAACTAAGCAGCAGCCAAAGCATTTTATCAAATAAATGAAACAATAACGAGATGTAAAGTAAATCCATAAACTTTCACCTTCTTTGGCGGTGGTGCAAAGATCAATCGACGGTTCGTGCAACTTCTGAAAATATGACCTCTGCGTATTCCTCTGCAGAGATACAAGGCCAATTTCTCAACAGCCAGACCTGTCCCACTTACTTTTATGGCCTCGTTACAAGAGTTAAGATACAGAGTGCAAGTAGCGTATCTCTCTGTAAAAGCAACCCAGCAACAGAGATGAACATTTACTGCCTTCTACCAAACTACAGCTTGCACTTTATTGAACAAACATGTACAATGATGATGTTTGGCTTAAGATAGGCTGGTAAAGAGCTAAATGTAGAATTTGCTCTTAAAAATACCAAATTAGAAAACCAAATATAATTTGTAGTCACCACAGCCATAAGTAAAGGTTGTCATCTGCTTTAATTATATTGCCTCCAAAAGAGGAGGATGAATGTGTATGAATTTGGGACAGAGTAGTAGGGGAGGTTCTCTGAGAATCTCTGACGGTTGCTGCTGGACGCGACTGCTGACAGGAGATAAGCGTTTGAGAAATTACTAAGGAGTTAAGAACAACAGGCGACAGTTATCAGTTTGGGCCTTGATGAAACAATCTCTCACACGTCATCTAATCCGATATAACCCTCAGGGAGAGAACAACGTGCTTTCATCACACAAGGAAGATCATTGACATGCTGAGTAAACCAAGTAACCCACCAATGACATGTCATACAACACATAACACACTGCTTTATTAAGTATGAAATTTGAATTTCTCCACAGCTACAGTAAAATGTTGCAAAATACATTAATTATCCTCTCGGAGCACATGTAAATATAGCACCAGTATTTAGAGTGGGTGTTATTTATTTAGTTGTAGTAGAAGGGCTGCTCAGTAAAACAGGGAGAGATGTTGAGACACAACCAATAATTACCCCTTACAAACCCACTACTATATACTGTAACAGTTTAAAACGGAAATACCATCTTCAAGTATGCTTTCATTGCACACATATGTAACTTGGCTGGCTATTTTTTGCCACAACCACAATAAGCCTCAGATCATGTAGGGAAATCCTAGGTAACCACTCCTGACCATAATATGACCTTAAACGCAGGAAGTGCGGAGCAGAATTGGCAAATAGCATTATACTTCAGTTTCTCGCTGTAGCATATAGAGCAAATACAACTGAAAAGTCAGAACTGTCTGTGCATACAAATGCACATCCTGTCACTGCTATTTACACAGAACCTTTAGAGCACATGATCAGAAGGGAAAGTGCAGTTCTGCACTGAATGCCAAACAGCCTCAGGTGTGACTGGACTGCTTTATTACAATTAATAGTATTTATTCCATCCACAGAGAATGGCATTTAAGATTTTGTGTTTTAAAATTGCAACAAAACATAGTTAACTCCTGTGTTACAGCTACCTTGAGGATATAATATGCTTAGTATGTGTCATCACATCTTCATGTGTTCCTTCCTCCTTGGCTCAGTTAGCAGGTGACTTTTAAAAGGCAAACATAAACCTAAATATAACCCACTGCAAGCATAATGTTATGGTCTCTTTCTAACCAATGTTGTAAAACCTAACGTAAATACTACCCCGTTCACAGGGCTCAGGCCGTAAACTCCTTTCTGAAATGTGCTTTCAGTAGTGGACAGAAATGTGAGAAACCTGGCAGAAATATCTACAGCAGATGTTCTCAGTCGCTTTCTTCTTCTGACCTACTTCAGTTTTTTCCTATTTCAAACTTTCCTATTCCAAGCCAGCAGTTGCCAATCACGCATTAAATCTAAAATAAATTCTATTGTGTCCTTACAAAGCTTTAAAATAATGACTGAAGATAAAAAAAACAACATATACCAATATCATCTGAGAGCTTGAAGTAGTGAATAATACAAAAGAAGGTGATGGCAGATTGGTGTCGCAAAAAAAACTGCAAAAAAAAAAACCAAACAAGTGGTGCAGCTCACTCACGTGTTTGGTGCTGGACACTGTCCTGGAGCCTGCCCTAAAATCACAGCTGACCAAAATATACGTCCTTTGCGGAGATTCGCGGAGAAGTGTCAGGAGCGACGTCTGTCTGCTTCAATACAGCAGCCAGGATGAGGAAGCACTGCGGGCTGCCTACCGCTGTGCTGTGTGTGCCGTCGCCTCTTTCACTCTCTCTCATACAAAGAGGAAGAGAGGCACAGAGTTTGAGACATGGGCATTTTTTTTCCTCTCCTCTCGCATTTTTTTCCAGACTTTCGCTCCTGCAAGTAAAGGAGAATGGAGCAGGAGGAACATATCTTCAACATGTGTCACTGAGACTGCAGGGCCAATAAGGGTAATGAGCACACACAGCTTAAAGTGCTGTTGTTTGACAGGTTTCTGTGCTTTGTTCTCAGGACAGTGGTTTGCAATCTTGTAGTATGTGTGCGAGTGTTTGTGTGGTTTGAGGGTGAGACACAACAAACAGCATTCTTAAAATTACAATCCACAGCTGTGAAGCATGTGCTGCTTCAGTGAAATATTCGCACACAATATATCCGACTCATAGTTGAAGTAGATTCTGTAAAATGAAGATTGATTTATGATATTATGACATTGCTTTGAGTTGTTCATCTCCTAAATGATCCGTGGGCTGCTACTAACACTGACAAAGCCGTTCCTTGTCTCAGAAACACTTCTTAATGTGAGGGTGGGTCATTTATGGAGGGGCCCGCATTTTATGCTCTCTTCCATACTGGTCTAATTTGGATCCCACAATCTACGGCATGCCAAGAGCGTAGAGCATGTGGGTAGAGTGTACTGTGCTCTGGGCCGGGATGAAACAGACTTCAGTTTGCGGCAAGTGGCTAACTGTGGAACTTAGCCTGACTCTGACCACACCCCTGCTCTACCACAAGAAACTGCTTTTTTAAAAAGGGCGCTGAAAGAAGTTGAGAAACAGTTCAGGATTTTTTTCGAAGGCGCAGCATACGGTTTCACACTTTGCAGCAGATACAGATTTGACCTGTTTCGACATGCGCCCCGCGAGGCTTCAGAGTCAGTGATGCTGCCGCTAGAGGACACTACCTTACTGACTGCAGCCTTGTTGAACGCTGTGCCGGCCCTGTGATTGTTCACCGCCGGTGGTCACACACGTTCCTGTCATGTGTGGTAACTGGATTACACCATGACCACAGTAAACTCTATTTTCTCATTATTGCAAGGTGTCTGGTGAAATCGCATATTATGCCACTGCGCAGCTCTAATTAACAGTCTAACGACTGTTTTAGCTTTCCCAGTTAGGCCATGCAAGCTGTAGAAATATGGGAGACAAAAGGAATTTAGATTTTTATCCCAGTCTATCCATCATGGATGACTGCAGTGCTGAACTAACGTGATTGATAGGAATTATATTTCAAAAGTATTGACCCGTGACTCCACTTGTCTTTATTCCAAATCACAGAAGAAGTGGAGTACATCGAATCCTGATAAATCCCTGAGGGGCAGGTGCAGTGACACTGCCAAATGTCTGCAAAAAATAAGTGAGTGCAACCCGCCCCGTGAGGTGAATACACAAGTTAAAAAATGGTCCATACTCCTAGGAAAAACAAATTGATTCCTAGGAAGAGTTTAGACATCCAAACCGTGTCAGATGCTGCTGCTTTTTATCTATTTGCAAGGAGTTTCACCACCACCGGCTTAGCAAAAGCAGATTATCACACCTCCCTTCATACAGGTGCTTAGACTAACCTGTAGGAGGCACTAGGTCTGTGATAAGGACATCATTTTTACTTTCGTCAGTAGCCGTGTTATAATAAATATCACACTCCAAGGTGCCCCAGTATGGATTAAAGCTGAACACATACAGTCAGGGTAAAAATGGAAAGAGCAGACCACAGGAGTATAAAACAGGCCAGACATTAATAAATAATGATGGAACATAAAGCCATGAGGCTGGATTCTAACTAGGTGAGTTGGTTCTTAGGGGATTCCCATTATTGTTTGATACAGGAACCTGAGTGCACTGACCACTGGATCTCATACGGCTCAGACATAACTATTTGCAGACACGGTGAAGCTCCTGTGTGTCGCCTACTTATTGAGTCTCTTCCTTTTTCCGCAGGAAAGAGCACTGAGTCACACTTGCCACATACACACACACACACCACGGTTGCACAGGACGTGAAAACAAATGTAAAATGTGTGATGATGGTGAGTCAGCTGAGCCTGTGGCTTAAAATACTGCTTTTTCCATGAATACTAGACTACACTCATTATACAGTAACAGATAGGTTAAACATTCTTATTAAGCCTACCAAATTCACTTTTCAGGTATTTTTAATACTGCCCCAATTTAAGTAAGAACATTTCAGTTAAAATGCATTTAATCTCTCATTTGAAGTGTAACTAATTCATTTTTACCATGTTTCTGTTGTTTAATTTATCAGAATATGCCAAAATTATATATTAACTGTATTATAATTATATATATATATATATATATATATATATATATATATATATATACATATATATATATATATACATATATATATATATATATATATACTGTACAGCTACTGTCTGCTAGCACAATAAAACTCATGTTTTGATTTCCAAAGAAAAAATATCCCTAATTCAAATAAAAGTCTGACATTTCTTGTTTATTTAAATCTCTAATCTCTTCAATTTTGATTTTGAAGTAGAAATATAGAAGGGTACCAAAACAAAACAAACAAAAAAGTTTGTTTGCAATTTTTTTCTGGGAGCAGCAGGCAAATGTCAAAATCAATAATTCAATAACTCAGAAATTGTAATTTAGGCAAGAAACAGCTTCATCAGAAATATACATATCACACAGCAAACACGTAGATGTATTTTCTTTTGTTTTTAATTTGACTAGGAAGGTCTTACATGGTACATTAACTAGATCTGAATGTTGCAGTATGATCACAGATTCAATGTTAAGTTCTTGTGCAGAAAGAAATTTAGAATATGTGATTCTGACTGTGGAACATGTCCAGCTTCAAATAGTTTTCAGGATTCAGCATTATTTATTATTTTATCATACCAACGAGGTTCTGATTCCAATCTTTACTAGTTGGTCTTGATATGTAACAGCACAATGACTTTCACTTCAACAGACATAACAAACAAGCTTAGGCTATAAATACTGTGGTATTTGGGTCTGGGTGGTGACTGACTACTCTGTGTTTGAATGGGCGTAATGTCTACATGTATTTTAAATGTGGTTGCGTTGCATGTTCTGTTTTTCTTCTTATTCTATGATTTTGCTAAGCATTTTGTAATCTGGGTAAAAGGTGTTGATTAATAAAGTTTAACTTACTAAAAGTAAACATTCAATTCAATATGAATTCTCATTTTCATCATTTAAAGCCACATCTAAAAAAAATAGTGGCTGTGAATGAGTCCCCATTTTACTGTATAGGAAATAAATACTGGCCTTGATACAAGACAAGCAATTTCTTCCTGATAGTATTGTATCTGAGGGTGTGATAATACCTTCAGAGTTGTCAAGGAAATTATAATACTTGTTTGTTTCGCATTCCTAATGTTATTTATTTGGAAATATCCACAGCGATATCCATAATGAAAGAATATTCCGCCTTGGCATGTGGATGCTGAAAAAGGCAAAGCCAGATTAGAAAACTAAACGAAATAAACCTTTGAATTTGTTGCTGTAATTGTGTTTCCTTTTCTCTTTTTTCTATTTTAATTCCCTGTTGTCCAGGTCCTAAGGGCACACACATATATAATTTGATATAAAAGTTGTCTCTATTGTTGTAGCAGGTGCTTAAACTGATTTGTGTCATCTTTGTGGTTAAGGATTTAAACATGGCTTGCTATGAGAAACACTTCAATTAGGCTAGTTGTTATTTTCCATCTGATTTAGACTAAAACCTTACATGACTATAATATGTACCAGAGTATCGTCAGGAGAATTGAAAACAAGCTTCTTACAATCGAAGGCAGAGATTATCTTACTGTGGCGTCTGCTGGTGTGATATGGATATGTTGCCACAGCCACTGATATCACTTTACCATAACAGCAGCTGAGCATTTGACCAACACTTGCACTTGAGCTAGTGGGTCCTGGACAGATTATATTGTTGCTTTATAAATATTTACTGTATAATCAATTTCACTACATGTTCTAGTAAATATCAGTATAATAGACACAATAATATTGCAGTGAGTGATATGCATGATAGGCATACTGTATGTTAGAGCATGCACGCATTAATATTTTAGTGCCCGACCACGTGTGCAGCATCTGTACAGCACCTGGGTCTGGAGAAGCAGTGTGCTCAAAGTCATTATCTCAGCTAAAGTGAAACAGGAAGAGTGTGGGATTAGCATGAATCCCATGCTGTGAGACGGTCTCTGCTCTCCCTCTGGGTTCCCCTTTTGTCTGGGGAGATCTGAAACTAAAGCGCAACAGGAAGCAAACTGCCTCCCCAAAACCAGTGTAGGGGTGAGCTGCAGCCTCGTTTTGCACAAGACAATGAAGCAAATGTGCAACATGTTCTGCAGTCAGTAGCAATTTGTGGGCAAAGCCAAGATTGGTGCCAAACGGGCGAGAACATCTCGAGCTACGCAAATGTTATTCTTCCACCTACTGTGGTGCGATTTCAATTCACAGCTGCAACAATCATCAATTAATCTGCAGGTTATTTCCTCAATTAATTGATAAACAATAGTGACAAATAGCCATCACAATGTAGTTAAAATCTTAGATCTTAAATCTTAGTTAAACATAGAGTTTAGTTTCACATCACTCTAAGACATGGTGTAAAACCTCACCATTGAGATGATGGAACTGGAACTGATCTGACTGAAATGATTAATACACAATTTACAATAAGTTGAGGATATTGTAAGAGACTCAGTGGATTTCATACATTTTTGAGGTAATAAATATTAAGGTAATAAAAATAGTGTTTCTTCTCATTCAAAGTAAACTTTTATTTATTTCATTAAAAGTCAGACCAAAGAGGGAAAAGCACAAAGAGTAAATAGCAATATCCCTGACTTATTGTGAGTAATGTATTTATCACAATAGTTGCCAATCACGTCTAATTGGATAATCCATTAATCGATTGTTTCAACTGAGTTATTTCTTAAAATGAGTATTACCATGGTACACTTACACATACAACCCTATCAAGCCTTCCAGTGTATACAAACAAGTTCCTAGCATCTGAATATGATATAGTCTAAAAAAAGAACTTCTGTTTAAATCAGCATTTTTACTTTAAGAAAAGAGAAGCATAACATGTCAAACTAGTGAGTAAAGTGCTGAGTATATGATTTTCTTTGATCCCGACATAGATCAATAGATTTTGTTTTTTGGCTGCCAGGCTTCAGGCCTGTACAGCAGGGGTCCCCAAACTTTCTAAATAATGAGGTGCTCACTACGGGATCCTGGCACATTAATTGTGATGGTTCATATCCAAAAGGAAGGGCTGGGATGTTCAATTCCTCGTTTTTACGTCTGATGCAATATTCACTTTGTTATATGTTAATTAAAAAGTTCACATTGATTGCAGTTTTCATCATGTTTTGATCTGCAGTTTCTTTTTTATAGCCAAATTTAAGAAAAAGAAATCTATTCATGCCCTGATTAATAATTGATCAGCCTAACTTTCTACAACATTAAATCATAGTTAGTTCTATTTCATACTGATATTTATGCCCAGGAGCCAATATTTTTTTAAACTTTAAACACTAGTATAGTATACTATCTACAAAATTAATACTGTCCATAACTAATTAGCAAAACTCTTTAACATAGCAATTAAATGTTTTACCAGGTGGATTCAAGATATTTACTCACAAAAAGGTTCCACTGTTGCAAGCAAGCAATAATTGATGTATTGAACTGTACCACCTCACAGCTGTCATAGCATAATCTTTCAAAAAAGTTCTCTGTCCTGGACTTTCAGTAGTAGAGTAGTTCCCAATCTGTGGGCTGATGTATTGTGATTTACTTTATTTTAACTGGTAGACATCATAACATGATCGACTTTGCTGTATTTTAAGAGGTCAGGAGCCAAAAAGGTTAGGAACCATGCAGTAGTAGGAGATGACATAGATGGAGGGTTCATGCATTTTTCATCTGCTCAAGCCTCTGTTTTATCTTTCTCAGAGCTGGGTTTCCCTTGAGGGTTAAACTTCCTGCTCTGATGGTGTCAAAGATCTTGTCTGATAAACAGCCAGTTAGAGCCACGTTGCAGAAACTTCAGCTGCTTTCCTGTCTGCCTGGCTGGCTACAAGTACAAGTGAGTGGGCGGATTCCATAGAAACACTGGCATTAGCATCCATGAGAACTGGGTGGAAATTAAAAAAAAAAAGACGACCACTAAATAGAAGCTCAGTTATATTCCACAACAGAGGGATATTAGCGCCACTGAGAACAAACCGTTCAACCCCAAAAGAAGTGTTTCCTGCGCTCTGTGCCTTTTGAGATTGCATCAGTACACAGACTGGAAGCATGAGAGCTATCTAACATGCATTCTGTGGGTATGTTCAGTTTCACTTGTTTGAAAAGAGGCTGTAAATCAGACAATTATCAGCGGTTAAGGTAATATTTTACCAACATTTCCCATGTGGGTGTTAACGTCACACTGGTAAACTTGTCCCATTAACCTGGATGGTAGAGCTCAATAATATCATATGTGTTTGATCATGGACTTGCATGGCACAAGACAATGTTCATGTCTCTCAAGTTACAGCGAGGGCAAAATACGCCTGATATTCATGTGTGAAGACCATATCTCTGTTTTACCTCAAATGTGGCCCAGATGACCCATTTACAGAAACAGTAGAATTCCTTGGAGCCAGTGAGTTAGGCTGTAATGCTTGTCAAGTATGCGGTCTGTTTCCTGGACGTTCCTGAGCTAAAAACAGAGCCAAACGAAAAAAGATGCCTGAAGCTAGCCTTCTTCGCAGCTAAATGAAGGAGGAAGATGTCTCTGACAGAAAATATTGCTGTGCCAATGCTATATATTTCTCTCCACTGGCATTTTTAGTGGATGATGCTTGAGGAGAACAAACTGATGGAAGGGAGGCCGGGGAATGCCTCGAGAAGGCTTGGAGCTCTCCATGTCTGTACAAATGAAAAAGTATTGTGTTAAAGTATCATGGAAAATATCTGCAACCTGCTGCAGTGTCCTCAGCAGCCTCATATTCTGTCAGAAATAGGGCTGCTGAGTAAACGCCACATCAGTTCACATTCCTGCTCCAATCAGTCCACCTCCTTATCTCCTCAATTAAACTGCAGTAAAGGACACGCCACTCCAAATGTATGCAGACCAGACCTTGCCTCTTGGGCACAGATTATAACTCTTTCTTGTCAGATCACACGGAGTTCTTGCCTTGAAGCATTTGAAAAAGACTGGGGAAGTGATAGCAGGCAGAATTGTGTGTTTCTGACCAAAAGAACAACTAAATTGCCACTCCACATTGACTGATAGGTTTTTACAGGCTAAAAGGTTCAAGAGGACAGTCCATGGGTTCAAACCATCATTCAGCTCATTATTGTGGAGAAAGGGGTGGTGTACTAAATGTTCTGGTAAAGACAGGTACCGCACCTTACATGACTGCTTGTGGCCAAGGTTACAGGAAGGTTGAGGTCTCCATCCGTCCTACTTCAACTCGTGACAGTCATGTTCAATCTCTTTACAAACTAATTGTTACAAACTCTAAATAATTGCCTCGCCAAAATCAATCCCATACAGACTGTTTAAAATGAATGATTAGTACAAAGTTATTATTTCAGTTTAAAAGGTCTAATCAGAACCGTTTGGACCCAACGAATTAAAGAGGTATGTCCAGGTATCAGTCATAAGAAAGTTTCTTGTTGGTTGTATTGTGTTACTGCAACTTTGAAAACTGTCTATTCACCTTATTCCAGAGCCCCAGATTCCTAAGGCTGTGTCCTAGGTTGTTTCCAAAATCACTCAGTACTCACTATATATAGATGGACTATATAGTGAGCGCACCACTTTGTAGTGCTGTCTTTTATTATACCCTATATAGCGAACTCAAGGTATCTCACAATGTTTTGTGAAAAGTAGTGTACAACCAATGGTCACTAACCAAGCAATCATGCATTGTGTCTCGTAATACCCTGTTTTATAGTACCACACTTTCATTCAATCATTCATTCATCTTCTATACACGCTTATTTGTCATTAGGATCGCAGGGGTCTGCTAGAGTACCACAAAGTTCTAATAAATTTATTCTCTACTGGAATCATAAATAATGGTTATAAACCACAGAAACCATTAACACAAGGCAAACCATTAAAATAGTCATAAAGGTTTGGTGTATGTATGGAAAAGGGCATATTTAATTAGATATTGCCTCATTTACATATTTAAACACAAAATTTGACAGAACTTGTAATACAAAAATATTTGTCTTAATCTAAGTGATAAACCTGGGAAGTTTTATGGTGGTATCTGTTAGTTTATTTTTTTTACCCTATTCACCTGTAGTGACTATATCTGGTCTTCCAGCACATAGACGCCATCTTGAAAATGACACATTTCTAATGGTCAAACATTGGTAAACTTTTAGTGTGTTAGTGTACTGGATACTATAAAAAACAGAAAGCTTTTCTTAGATTTTCTTCTGGGTCAGGTTATATATGCACTTGCCTATAGTGAGTAGGAAGTAGGAATGACTGTACAGGTCATCATGATAAGATCCCTCTGTAGAAAGTAACTAGCCAGTGAAGAGAGCCTCTGCAGAACAATGTAGAGGAACTCACCTCTGCCCCATTTGCCTTTATCTCTTGTAACTCACAGCTGGATAAGGTTCCTCAAAAAATGTTCTTACCTCACCCTGACTCATTCCATACATACCAGTTACAGAATGTGAATGAAGGACTCCGGTTCAGCTGCTAATTTCCTCACAGTCCCTTAGTGTGTCGTTAATAAAAGTGAATCCAGGACACACGTATTGGCAGGAGATATTCCAGAACGTGTGTGGCAGCACAGAGAGATGAGACCTTGAATTCCCTTTTGAACGTCACACATTCACATGGACTTAAATACTTCCCATTGAGAGGAACAGTCAAGGAGATCGCCAGGCATGATTTTTCCATCCCACAAAACAAGCCATACTGCTGCTGTACAACTGTCCATGGGTGCGCCTCACATAACCTTTAGCTATAAATAGAAAGCCAATGACAAGAACTGACAGTGGATAATGAGTTGAACAGGGATGAGAACAGCTATAACAAAATGCAGGAGCTTCACCGCTCAAGGCTTCACGAGAACATGCTGAGTATCAGTTTCCAGGTAAGGGACGCCAGTATCTCTGTCAAAGGCGCATGAACGTGTCATTAAATCAATGATAAACCAAATTAGACAAACTGAAAATTGGCAATTCCACAGATGTTTTGGATGCAAATAATCACGAATGATACAGAGGGCATGAAGCCTCTTCATGCCACATCCATCAGTAAATTGTATTTCGTGTCAAAGGTTACAAAATTGGACACAAAAGCATCCTCCCTTGGTCTGAGTGTTTTTTGTGTGTAGCACAGCCTGCCCACCCTTAAAAACCAAAGACAGCTTTCCATTTCCTCTTCTTTGGATGGTTAACCATGATAAAAACAAACGCTGTAATTACCTACAAACAACATTCGCATTGACTTCATCATAAATGACTGGTGCCCTTCTCATATTGAACCCTGTTTTCTCCTGGCATTATCAAAAGGAACAGAAGAAAGTGAAAGCTGTCATTTGTTGCCTATTTGGTTTCTCCCAAAAAGACCCATGCATGTGCCACTGCATGGCTGGCCTCTTCTATAAACACTAGAGTACAACTTAAACTCTGCAATTAGGACATATTACAACTCAACTTTACCTTTTGTCATTATTCAGATGTCCAATTATGTTCCGCCACAAGCCCTGACCAAAATAGCAAAGGTTTATTATTTCTATCATCACTATTTTAGACAGTGATCTGGTCTTTCTGGGACACTTTGGTAAGTGGAGTAGTGTAATTGACTAATGTTACGTGGCAAGAAAAGAATTACACACGGTAGCTTAGCCCAGGATAGTTGGCCATAATGAAGCATTTAAGGACCTATTAAAGACATAAACAGCAAACCTTTACTAATAACGACACTAAACACAACGAGCCTTGTTTGACTGCTTCACATGGCACTGATCTAATGAGGACCAAATGGCAGGCTGATCATGTGGAAAAAAAGCACTTGCAGTGAACTGAAGGCCAATTGGCAGCAAAACAGGAAATTTACATAAAACACAGGGTAACCTGATGTACAGAGAATTTTGTTTCTGTAAATTCATCTTGATCTGCCAGTATATTCTAAGCAAAGTGAGACAATGTTGTGAAAGAAGCAGGTGCTGAACAGGATGTGCAGTAACTACAAATCCACGAGGAAACCTTTCATCACTTCAAATCCATGTAATATAATGGAAAAAACATAACACACATTTTCTGTATGCAAGGACGCTGAAATCATATCCTAACAAGGCCACAGCACTTAGCATTTCTTCTCCATAATTATATTTCTGACAAAAGGAAGTTATGTAACAGCATTTAGATCAGGGGTCACCAACCCTGATTTATATATATTTATATATATATATATATATATATATATATATATATATATATATATATATATATATATATATATATATATATATATATATATATATATATATATATATAGTTTGGTTATAGTAAAACAAATTCAGGGAAGGTGTCAAGGAAACAACCATTATTTCAATTATAACACTAACATTGTATAGACTTCTCTACACTAACTATTGTCAAATGAGTTAAGTGAGCCAAGAAAATGTCGTTTTTTTAGAGAGCAGATGGTTTGTATTGAACAAAGAATCCTGAACCCCGCATGGTGCAACATTAGTAAGTAAATTCAGAATGACAAACCGAATCCTTGTAAAATTCTATTGTTTTCTGTATTGTGCATAAGGATACAGTCATACAATGAGACGTTATATTGCCGCGAAAAAAAAAACATGTCCTCTTTGCCTACAGTTTATGATAGACGTTATCGGAAATGACACGTCTGCTTTAGATTTAATTACTTATTAAATACATTTAAAGGAACAGAGCTATCTACTGTTACGGAATATGCTGTTAATGAATAAGCTGTCATCAAAGTCCGTTTACCTTTGCTGATCCCAAGCGACTTCCAGCTTTTTTTTATTTCCACCGACTACAGAAAAGCGTTAACGGTCAAGTTTACACATTTAAACTCAAAACACAGGCGATAAGAAGAAGAACACACGGTATAGCAGGATAGTATATATAAACGAGTATTAGCCATTAGCTTATTCTCACCTGTTCAGTATTGCGGAGGTTCTGCTGTTGTTTGGTCAGGAGGATGCTGCTGCCGCCGCCTCACGCACGCGAGTCTCATTGAAGTGTCACCAACCGCCTGCGCTCGAGCCGGTAGGTGGAGCGCGTGAGGACAGTTTTGCGCAGTGCTCAGAGAGGATTCTGGGTATTGGAGTCTTTGTATCGTTTGGGAACGGTTACAAAAAAGAGACATACAATGTGGCCAACAGTCCGTGTCAGTTGTAATATTTAAATGTACAGTATTTAAGATAATTAACTAAAACCAGAATATAATATTATCTACCCGTAGTTTTATAGAATATGCACGAAACTCAACATAACTAGTTGTGAGCTAATAATGCTATTTATAGCTATCCTGGTAATGTTTGCTATTGGTTTTCCGCAGAAACGCAGTCATTTCCTATTTCCGAGGCACCTGGAACGCAACATATTTGCATGCTGACTTTCTGTCGAATGTGCTGACACGGGTTTGTTGATGACGCGATGAAATCGATTTTGTTAAGAGCGTAGAAGAAATATATAAATTCATATCTACATGCATTATTTTATTATATATATATAACTATGTATACAAACCTCAATTGTGTTGCTATATTTTTTTCCATCTCAAAGTAAAACATTACAAATGTGCAGAATCTGCTACCGCTCGCCTGTAGTTACATTTACTTAAAGGACTGTCATTGAGAAACATGGCCGACTCCATGGGTGCTTCAAGCGCTGCTGCTTCTGACTCGCAAGGTCTCGCTTCGACTGGTCCGGGTATGGACAGTCCACCGATTCAGTACAGTATGATTCTGGAGCATCTTATCGGGGACAAGAGGCCCATAAAGGACTTGAGTCCCGGCGTGATGGGGGGACTGCCGGTACCTCAAAAAAGCGAGGAGCAGAAGATGATCGAGAAGGGGATGGAGAGCTGCGCCTTCAAGGCTGTGCTGGCCTGTGTAGGAGGTCAATAAACCTTATCATCGTTATTATAAAGTGCTGAGTATCTTTGTGTGTTTGACAGCTGGAAACTAACCTTTTAATATGTGGTATCAGTGTCTACGGTAGGCTTATGTGTGTATGGGGATCTTGTACATGGGGTTTGTGTGGTATGTTTTCCATACTTGCCAGACCTGAAAAGATTAGTTGATCAACATAAAATTAATCTGCAGCTATATTGATAATCTATTCAAGATCTAAATCATATTTCAAGCAAAAATGTCAAGAAGATGACACATTAGGCTTCATTCTTGTAGTTTTAGGCTTCATTCTTGTAGTTTTAGGCTTCATTCTTGTGGTTTTTCTCAGTTCTGTGTATATAATTTGCAGATTTTTCAGTAGTGAACAGAATTGTTAGTTGCAGCCACATTATAAAGATTCCTGTCCGTTACAGAAACATGATCAGTCACTTTAAAGACAGAAAAATAGCCCAATTAGTGCATTTTATTCCTTTCATTCATTAATATCTTTGTTGGATTTACTGTTTCAACACTCACGTCGGCTTTATGCTTTGCCACAGGGTTCGTCCTCGGAGGAGCTTTTGGTGTTTTCACAGCGGGCATCGACACCAACGTCGGCTTCGATCCCAAAGACCCTCTGAGAACCCCGACGGCACGAGAAGTCCTCAAAGACATGGGCCAGAGAGGGATGTCCTACGCCAAGAACTTCGCTATCGTGGGCGCCATGTTCTCCTGCACAGAGTGCATCATAGAATCAGTAGGTCACCCCACCTACTCTAAACTATGTGTAGAACCCTGTACACGACACAGCATTATCATGTGAATGTGATACTACACATCATTCAGCTCCATAATTAGATTTGGAGAATTATACATTGATCTATAGTAGGAATAAATGGACAGAAATATATAACACAAGCTGAAAACAAAGGAATAGATGGGTAAAGATCACTTCATCACTCTCTGAACCAACACAGGGAAGAAGCATTGTAGGATTTAAACTAGTAGGTAAGTATGTTTAGTGCAGTTAAAGAAGCCTCAAAAAGAACAAATATGCAACATGTGTTATAATACACTAATACAGTGTTTTTAGAGTATTAGTATTAGAGTGTACCTTGTGTTTTTCTGGTATTATCCTAAGTATAATTCTTCTAAATCACACTCAAGAGGAACAATGTGAAATATAACTTTTGTGTATCCAGACTGACTTGAGTGCTTTATTATACTTTTTCATAATTATTAAATATCCCTTTGTTGAGTGTCTTGTCTTCTGCTTTCCTGAGCTCCTCAGCGTGGTTTGCTAGCGCCCTCTGCTGCGAAACTGATTTACTTTTTGCAAAACATAAAGCAATAAATAATTGATCCAAATCATTACGGTTCATATGTATCAATACGTGTCTTTTTTTATTTTTTTCCAACTGCAGCACAGAGGCAAATCTGACTGGAAGAACGCTGTGTACAGCGGCTGTGTGACCGGAGGAGCCATCGGATTCCGTGGTATGGAACCAAACACGGTGCATTGACGCTTCAGCTTGAACGTGGTTTACTTCCGACATCCTCATAATGATCCTTTTGTCTGTGTTGCAGCTGGTCTGAAGGCCGGTGTGCTGGGATGTGGAGGCTTCGCTGCGTTCTCTGCTGCCATTGAATATTATCTGCGGTGAAACCACTTAAAACTTGCTCTATGGACGAGAACTTAATGGCTGGCCATCGTGGGCGAGCCAGTGAAGACTCACAGCGTGAGAAATCCAACCTGTATTTTTTTTTAAACGTGTTTTTGATGGAGTTGACAGTGAAGAAGCAGGAGAGAAACAGGAGCATGTAACAAACGTCCCAAGCTGGAGCGGAACCAGCAGTTACGTGCACATGCACACGCTGTGAAAGCAGAACTGATGTGTTCGGTGGAGGTTCCTGTTTATGTGCAGCGGAGTTAAGTGACACTGAAATAGAAAAGACACATCTGTGCTTTTCCCCAGTGTCGTATGGACAGTTTGACCAAACAACTTCCTGTGGAGAATCTCCAGAAAACAGAGCCGAGGTTTAATGAGATGTTAACGTTGAACATGAGACACCTTCACTCTGAATCATGACCACATCAGATCAGACTCATAGAAAATACTGTTCTGTATATTGTAACTTAATCCACATCAGGATTATTAATAATAAAATTGTTATTTGTTACCTTGTGCATTCATTCCTTTTTATTCTTGGGTCCCATAACCACAAAACTGTTTCCTGAGAATAATAATGCTACTGAAGAACTATTCCAAAGAAACTTTCTAGATGATCCAACATTTCTCTTGATAAAACATGAACAAATGCTCAGTTTTTATTCTGTGTGGTGTAAAAAGCTGATTATTTCATTATTCTTACCTTTTTTTTCTTGTATTGTAAGTTCATAATTTCTTGATTCCACCAAAACAGACAGCTTGACCCATACAAATAGTTTTATTTACCAGAAGTTTAAGTAATGACATGACAGTTATTTAACAAATAGTTCAGAATATTAATTATTTACAAAAACCACTGAACACAACACACATCAACTTACTAATACCAAAAATACTAGAAATGGTTTAATTTGAGTATTAGTACTATAAGTTTTTAACTGTTATTTAAGGTGCTAAAGACACAGGTACAAGTACAGGTGCTGGTCATGTAATTAGAATGAAAAAGTGGATTTATTGATTTAAAGCTGACGTATTCATTCAAATAATTTCATTCAAAAAGTAAAACTTGTATATTATATTCATTTGGGGTTTTCAATAGTTATAATCAACATTAAAAGAAATAAACACTTGAAATATGTCAGTCTGTGAAATGTATCATTATGCACGTTTCACTTTTTGAATGGAATTACTGAAATAAATCAACTTTTTAATGATTTTCTAATTATATGAGCAGCACCTGTCATATAATCATTGGGGCTTGTGTGCAGGTGATTCTCATTTTCATTGACACAACTTCAGACTATAGGATGTGTGTGGAGTTACTTCAACTTATAAGGTGCATGTGTGCACATATCACAAAGCAGACCTCAGATCTCAAAGCACATGTGAAGGTTAGTAGTTGTCAGTTTGTAAAATTGACCACTAGGTGGTGCAATATGCAAAGAGTTGAACTTTTAAAGATCCAAATGTGGTTCAGAAAAACTATTCTATCAACATTTCTGATGACGTGGTAATATATATATATATATATATATATATATATATATATATATATATATATATATATATATATATATATATATATATATATATATATATATATATATATATATATATATATATATATATATTCTGACAAAAGGATCCACTACACTATAAATAAATATCACACAAACAAAGTGGTAGTGTTTTGGTAACTTTTATTTTACTAAAAAAAAAAAAAGGAGGGGGAAAAAGTTCACATTGACATTTAGCCTCAATATTACAGTATATTGAAATTCTTCTCAAAGGAAGTAAAATACAACATTTTTTATTTTTATTTTAATCTTATATTAAAAATATCAAATAGTACTCATCTAGCAGTGCTTACAGTATTTTAAGATATGTCGCAGGCTTGATAGCAGAAAGGTTGGCTTTGTACAGAGCAGAGATGGGCTTTTTTTTTGTCGGTCTGAGTGCGGCCGAGCGGGAGGCGACCCACCTTCGTGTTACCCGGCCTGGCTCCATCTGACAAGCTGAACATGCAAATGAGGGGGCGACTACACAAATCATCCTATCGATTATACCGGTGCAGTAAGACACTTGGAACAGGCTTGCAATGCAACGACAAGAAAAAAAAAAAAGAACAAAAAAAAAAAGCTAAATGTTCCATTCATTGTGTTTTTTTTTTCCCCCCCGACAACCCTCATGTCACACAGTGCCCCTTGTTCCTCTACAAAGTGATCCGACTGATCTCATTGGCAGACTTTCTGTTGATCTTTTCAGTACAGCTTACCGACCATGGACATGGTGAATGAGAAAATCAGATTTAAAAAATAACATTACTACCTGAATAAACTTCAAAAAACAGACTCCTTAGAGCTTTTCTCTAGTTGCACAGAACTGTACAGGCACACATATTATATATATTTAAAATAAATAGGGCTGATTTGGCCAAGACTCACTTGGGGGAGGGAGGGGGGGGCAGTTCTCTCGTTTGTCAGCAAAGAGAGATAATACGCCGCCGGTCATTTATTAGGACGGCTTCCCACCCACTTCTAAACCTCACAAGTTCTCATAGTCCCTTAAACACACATATACACACACACGCACGCACACACACACTCCACGTTGTTCTCTCGCACACCTCGGCCTTCTCCACCACATGCACAAAGCCAGAAAGAGGAAAAAAAAGGAAACAAAACAGCTGTTGAACATAATTAAAAACATGTAAATGCCATTTTTTTATGGAATGCCTCTGATCTGAAAAACAAAAAAATAAAAGGGAGTCACGCTGGAGGTTGTGAGGTGACCCGGTTTTAGTGAGATCATTAAACCAGTGTCTGGAAAGGACTCCCGTAGACGAAGCCGACACACACACACACGTGCACACACACATCCCTGGGCATGATCCTGTGTTGGAGGGCTGCGGCCTCCACAAATCCACCCGACCTTTCCCACTGTGGTCCCTGTCATCTCGGGGGTGGGGGCTCTCCTTACACGACTAACATGACATGACACGGGACTACTAGACAACCAGCAAATCTCCTTCGCCACCTCCCTATGTATTCGCCTTCATCTCTTTTCAGGACGAAGAGGAAGAAGAGGTGGTCGGTTCGGGGCTGTTTGGTGTAGATGGGATGGATGTTGGGGGGGTAAAAAGGGGGGATTAAGAGAAAGGGGAGGGGTCTGTACAGTCGAGACGAGCTGCCTGCTGGGAGGAGGAGGTGAGGCAGGAGGAGGCGAGCGGCAGCGGGGACCAAACGGTTCGTATAGAGTCTCTCACTCTCCAGAAGTCGCCCTGAGGGAGGCGGGTGGGGGATTAGACGTCGGTGGAGAAATAGAGCGTGTTGCGCTTCAGCTCGGCGAAGGAGATGGGAGGATGCTGCAGGTAGTAGAGCAGCACCTGGACCTGAGAGGAGGAGGAAAGAGAGAAGTTAAATTCATTTATATAAACGTTAATACATTTTTCACGGCCTATTTCACAGCAGATTACATAACAGCAAATTATTTCTCAAACAATGAAAATCAACAATAAATAAAAATTAGACAAACTTGAGATCTGACAGTCAACTTCTTAGCTTCACACTCTTTGCAGCGATTTCTTTAATAAAAAGTCTATTAATTAATTTTTAGTGAATATTTTCATGTATTAATTGTGTACTACGTCCATATAAAATATTTTTTTTTTTTTGCAGACGGTCCCTAACATGGAGCACAGAGAATGACGGTAGATTGATGACGTGGAGACGAGATTTTCTGGTAAAACGTAACATGGTGAGGAAAGTTGACAGTAATATTATAGGATGTCGGAGTACGAGTTATGCTGATACTTCACTGCTGAGGAGAATGCGATACGGTGGAATTAGATCTTTTCAAGACTTTTTCCAACTCTTTTTAAGGTATTATTGCCAAATTTATGAATTCAGTGACTTTTTATGAACTTTACAGTCATCTCATCTCCATGACAACTGCATCCACATCACCCTTGTTGTCTACGTCTGCTCCTATTCTGAACTTCAACATTGCTAATTTTAAATAGTCTAAATGTAAAAGTTATTTATTTATTTAAGGATTAACTGATCTAATATGTAGGACAGGTTCTGGTGAATCAGTCTAATGTTCTGCTCCACAAATTTCCCCTTAATCTCCATTTTAATCAGAT
Organism: Lepturacanthus savala; assembly: GCA_030544235.1. Taxonomy (NCBI): domain Eukaryota; kingdom Metazoa; phylum Chordata; class Actinopteri; order Scombriformes; family Trichiuridae; genus Lepturacanthus; species Lepturacanthus savala. The sequence continues at coordinate 7,571,596 of CM060479.1, read as the reverse complement.
TCATCAGATGAGCATGTGTCTGGAAAAATGTATTTGATTTGCAGCACGGAGCTCACCAAGAAAATGAGTTTCTAGCATTTAATTGGGTTCAAAATATCCATTTTACTACTCAGAGAAGGTGTATTTGTGTAAAAACATCTCTCGACTGCTACCCTCGCTTCTATTTCACTAGAGGGGTTCTTTTATTAGAATAAGGCGACATGTCCGAGTATGAGATTATATTCAGGATGTGTCGGTGGAAGCATCTTTCTGGGGTGTTTGACAGTTTGTATACTTATGCAATAAACATTTAGAATTTAAATATGTCTCTATACAAACACTCTGCTCCACTGTAATAGAGCGCCAGGGCCTCCTGCATGTGCATGCTGCTCCATTTATGATGATTTACTCTGGACGCTGTTTTTTTTTTTGTTGTTCCTTTCGAGAAAAGACATTTGTGCACAGGAAACTCATCTCTCAGTAGGGACGAATGGATGTCCTGGAGCCTAAATACAGCTGGGAGAATTGACCGCAGTGACACGGGTCACTTGGCGACGTGGGAGTAAAATTCATCCGGAGAAAACATGTGCGCGGACCAAGGAAATATGCTGCCATTTACCGCATACACTCCAGATCAAAAACAGCTTTATTCACATCCACATGCGACTGTAAAATGTGTTTGTGATCAGTCTTATGTAGGGTTGCAAAATTATGGGATTTTTGGAAACTTTCCATGGGAATAAATGGGAATAAACAGGATTAAATCCAAAATTTACAAAATTGAAGGTTGGCCCTTCACAGGGAAATTAAATATTGTTGGAATACATATTATAGCATAATCTTGGCTAAATGTCATGATTCCCATAGTCATAGCAATAGGGGCCTTTACCTTTAGCTGAGTTTGACAAGGGAAACCAAAAAATACCATTAGCCACGTAGTAGTAGCTGAGCAACTTGTGGCACTGGTCTGGAAACAGCTTGTTTTGACAAAAAAAGGTTAAAGTACCTATTGCAGTTAAAAAATGTACTTTAGTACAAGTACACTCTTTAATTCCATGCACAGAGCACACTGTTTCCTGCAGAGCTATTGAGGCCACGCCCACTTCATGCACTGGGTTATTGATTTGAATATTTCCTAAAATCCCCCATCTTAATTTCCAATGGAAGGTTTTTGGAAATATACCATAAATTTGATGGAAATGTTTCCGCCCATTTGCAACCCCAGTCCTATGTATTATTTAAGGTGTTACTGGAGTAAATTTAGAAAATGAAATTGTAGATAAAGGAATAAAACTGGTACCTGTGCCATGACGTCGTGTGGCCAGATGTCGGGGGCGATGTGCTGTCCCTTTGTGCTCTCTGGCTCCGAGGGCCTGAGAAGAGTGGGGCCGAACACGGTGGCCAAGTTGTGGAGGGACATCTTGTTGATGGGCTCCTTCTCAGCCACCCTGCAGCAACACACACACACACACACACACACACACACACACCGACAGGTTAATGTGATGGACGCGGTAAAAACACACACGGTAAATGACCAGTTGCATTGGGAAGCTTTCAGAGTGGCCTTCTCTGTTGCTGCCCAAAAAATGTGGAACATTTTAACTTTACATACCAGACAGGCTTCTTCACTGTCTGTTTTTTTAAAAAAACAAGCTTAAAACCTGTTTTTCCTCACTGGCTTTAAAACCAAATTCAGACCTCAGCCTGTTTTATATATTTTATTTTAACCCAGCACGAGACCTCGATCTGTTTTTTAATTTATTTTAAGTATTTTACACACTGGCTTTTAAACCCAGCAGGAGACCTTAGTCTGTTTTATTGTTTTATGTCTTCTATTTGTTTTATTGTTGATTTGTTTTATTACCATTGGTTTATGTCCATGTATGTACAGCATTTTTTTCCAGCTGTGGTTTTTGTATAAATAAAGTTGAGTTGAGGTTTTGGGTGTGAATGTGAGGCTGATTTTTCCATGGCTGCTGGTGTGTGTGTATGTGTGTGTGTTCACCGTTTGAGGTGCTCCAGCAGAGTGAGGAAGGTCATGAGGTTGGGGTCGGGGAGGGAGCGCAGGAGGTGCATCATGCAGTTCTCCTTGGCAGCCGGGTCTGAGAGAGCTGCAGAGGAAAGAGAGAGAGAGGGGGAGAAAAAAAGATGTCAGATCCAATCATGACAAGACGGCATTTTAAATTCAGCACTCATCTCTTCCAGCTGGGCAACATTTAACTCCCTTGTAAAACGTTAACAAACACCCGCTTCCCGGGCAAAGTTGGAGGTGGTGAAAAAGTCGCACCTATGCCCTCCATGAAGGCCGGGTAGAGGCGGTCGGTGAGCAGAGGCTCCGGCAGCTCCCTGAAGTACAGCTTGAGCGTCCCTGCGATGGCGTTGATGTCCATGTCGCTCAGCATCACCAGGATATCTTTGGTATCTACAGGACACACAACACGCATGATAACAAGCTCGCAATAACACAGCTGCTCTCCTCTCTCAGGTCTCCAAGAAGTATATACACAGTGATGGGAACAACACTTCTTTCAGTAATGGGTAATCCAGCTAATTAACCTTCAAGAGATTGTTTTTTCTAGTTACTTTGATATTGGACTAAGTGAGTTCCTAACTCAGTTATTATAACTAATTACTTTTCAGAATAAAAGGCCCAACACTGCATATATGCACATAATATCTCAGCTCCACGTCCAGATAGAGACAGATGCACCAAGTAATGACACGGTGGAATGAAAGATGATAGCTCAGTCCGCTGTTGGTGAAGTTAAAGCAGTTGTGACTGACACTAAGAGGTTCTTATGCAACATAACATTAGAACATTTGACAGCTGCTGCTGCTCCTCATCTCTGTCCTATCTACACTTCCAGCCATTCAGTCTCTCTGCACATTTAAGATTATGGGGACAAATGAGGTAACTGCCAGATGACAGACTGAGGATATTATATAATAACTAGAAAAGCGGTCTTGGAGCCTAGACCTCCGCCAACCATGTGGTCAAAATATGCAGGTGCAAGATGTGACCAGCTGGTGGCACCAAATGATGGGCTTGTTTGAGGGTCTGTTTACCGCATCAGAGAACTCAAAGCTACCAGGATTTCCATTACCAAAATTTAATCATCTGTTCATGGTAGCATTCCCAACATTTGCTGAAAGCTTGATGAAAATCTGGCCTGAACTTTTTGAGTTATCTTGCCAACAAACAGACAGAAACACTGGCGAAAACATCAGCTAAGAGGGAGGAGGTCATAATATAATAAATTCCAAGTTCATATTGGAAAGAAATTATAATATTGAATGCAACTGTCGCTACTGATACTATACAGTACTGACAAAAAGAACTATTGAATATTGCTATTTGGTACTATTTGGTAACGGGAGGGAAAGATCACATAGAAAGACAGTGAGTGGAGTCTTACTGGTGTCGAATGCTAATTTGAGGGCCTGGATATCCGTGGCCACCCCTGAGATCCTGTAGATTCCCACTTCGTCAATTCCCCTCTTCTCCACTTCCTCAATGCACTGGCGGACGATGTAAGGCACCTTGGAGCGCTCGCGCCTGTGGATGTTTACAGCGTTGAGTTACACACATTTGCTCGTGTCGACATGTAAACCGTTTTCCTTATTGACGTTCTAAGACCTTGAAGTGCACTTGTTAGCTCAGATATAAATTAGATTTCTTTGGGGGGGGGGGTTCTTTCATTTTTGAACATACTTACTTTGTCACAACATTGATTTTGACTCCAAACACCCCGCTCTGTTTTTTGGACGGCGTCCTCTTCAAGCTTAAATCCCGACTTGTAAACTTCATGGAGAATTCCACTTTGATCTGAGGATAAACAGCAGAGCTGAAGTAAACTACATGGTTCTGAGAAGATACCGAAGATCTGAACTCTGGGGCTCATGTCCCACTGTTTTGTCTCTCTTAGCAAAGTGTTTTTTTTAAGCTTGTGAGATTATGAATCACTTAACACATATCTTAGTTAATCACAATTACATGTTCTTCTTTTTCAGTGTATGCGGAATGTCTGTACTTATGAGGACATCACACTTAATCTAGCAGAATCCAACAAGCTGCAGGGATGTAAGGGGATACCGTGTTGTTAAGACACTGACTGCTGAGGGAAAACATTGTGCAAACAGAGAAGCTGGCCAACTTAAAGGCGTCTCTGCCAAACATAGCATATCTCATCACATCACTGGACGTCACAATCTAAGGATGATTTGAAATGCCTGCGTCTTTACCCCGTTCATCTCTATGACGTCCATGTGCCAGTTCTTGGACTGCACCGTCTGAGGATCCAGCTGAAAGACACAACAGAGACAGAAAGACATCGGATGATAAGATTTTTGACCAAATAAGGGCACGGTGCTCATTTCACATGGAGGACAACGTTGCTTCAGCGAAATGTCACCACAGAAAAGTCCCGTTTCTGCATGATAGTATTATTACGACAGAAGAGAGAGTCACTACCTGTACACTCACAAAAAGGAAGCAGAGAGTTTTGAATATATGTGGTTAAACACCAGAAACAGGTTATTAACCACATGGGTTTCCCACATCAATCATGATTTTTTTTTACTACAAAAAATCATCTCATGTGAATTCCCAGATATGCTCACTAAAATCATGGATCATCAGCATTGCTTCAAACTGTTTTTTTTTCTCCTGAGCAGCGTTGGACTCTCAAGAGGTTGACAACTGGTGAGGTGAAATGTGATTCCTGTTTGTGGAGCAAGAGGAGCAGCAGTGTTTGGTTTCTGAAGTGTCTGCATTCACAGCTTTTTGAAAAGAATGCGCAGTAAATTGTGGTAAACACACCACCTGCATTTGGTGTGGAAAAAAGAAAACTGCTGTTCCCGCCCGGTCTCGAACCGAGGACCTTTCGCGTGTTAGGCGAACGTGATAACCACTACACTACGGGAACTGGCTGGCTGCACTGCCCTCCATACTCCCAGCAGATAAAGACAAAGACCTGAGTGAGGGAACGTCTTTGACTATGAAAAGATAAGAAAAGCAAACCTGCAGCTGAAATGGTTTAAAAGTGAGAAGTTGAGCTTTGAATTGCTTCATATGTTTAACCTTTGGACTAAAGTCTAGCTGCTGGTGTTGATTTTAAATGTGTTTTTTTTTTTATGGTGGCCCTGAAGTGCACACGGCAAATCAGAAACAGCAAGCGGCAAAAAAACAACCCGGGAAAGGTAGGTACCTTCAGGCGACATGAATCGAAGAGGAAAAGTTGGAACGAAGGGTTAGTTTTGAGCCTTTTCCTCCGTCCTATCTGCAACGATTCATGTCGCCTGAGGGTTAACGTCTGTTTTTCCTCTTTTGCTGTTGTGCTTTCTTAATTACCCTTGTGATTTGCACTTCAGGGCCACCGTAGTTTTTGCTACTTTAACAACAGAGTCACTAAGTCTACGCTGGGAAAGGATGATGCCACTTATGTTCCCCACATATGTCCTTGAAAGCCTCCCAGGGATCCAACGAGGGCTCCAGACTGGCTCAGACACTCGGCCTACTTCACCACATGCATTCTCAAAGTCTGGATCAGATGTGCCGCGACGCCCTCTGAGACGGGGATAGATGGCAAACAACAGAACCATCTTTTGCTTCTGGGCGCCCGCTGTGAGGCCACAACAGCTAATGTCTTTTTTATAGGCCGTTTCAGTGTCTGCGCAGCAGTCGTTACAAGCCGACATAGCGACGGGCTCAACTTCTAATAATGAACGTTGGGTGAGCACCGGGGCAGCACACTTCTCCTATTATCGGCATTAGGCCGCGGCCATTAAAATTTCTCAGTGAGTATATTTCATTACCTCATAAAAAGGCCATTTGGCATCGGTTTCGCGAATTCCTATTATCATTAAATCCTGCTTTCCCAGCAGGGTTTGGGGTTTGAGATGAGGGACAGGTAATCACCGCAATTGGGTTTTTACGCAGCTACTGCCAAGAAGAGAATTGGGCAAGGATCCAGTACTCCCCGCGAACATGTTACTCTATGAAAACCCCCCATCAAAGTAGATTCACTGGAAAAAAAACACAGATTTCCTCCGTGTTGCCCTCTGCTGATTTCTCAAAAAAACCTGATTTCAAACAAACGCACTAAAATAGAGTTGTAAAAACACAGCGGACCTTTGCAGCCAGAGGTTACGGTCACTGACTCCTCCCGTAACCGTATCCTCAACCGGGCTCCTTTTATTAAAAAATACTTGGGAACACGGCCCGTTTCTCCCCCCCGATTCCTTTGCCTGGGAAATGAGTTGGTTTAAAGGGGATGACTGCAAACAGCTTGGCTGAGAGGATTCGACTGCTGGAGGAAGACTGATTTAGTTCATAAATATTACAAAATGTCAGGAGAAGGGCTTGCGTGACAAGAAACAGCTTTTGCTGAAAAATTGATTGAGAGGGACGTGTCTCGTTGAGCGGTGAGAGAACTTAAGGATTAACAGCTCAGCGGGAGCTAAGGAGGAACTGGAGAAAACAACGTTAACACCGCCTAGGTTTCAATTCTAGACCTATTACAAGGCAAAATAAAGAAATAAAGTTAGTAAGTAGTCCAAATCTGCCAGCGTAACCACTGCAGCAAATATGTTGAGCAAAGCAAATACCCTAAGATTTTAAAAAAGTAAAAAACAATACAGTACTTTTATCTGACTTTCTGCATATTAAGTTCTCATCAGACCTTTAAAAAGGACCCTCAGAAGGGAATAAGCTCCAGTTGCCTTTCATCTCGGTCCAAAACGCTGAAAGGTACAATGAACAACTTCCTTTCACAGGAACGCTCGAAGGGGATTATGAGCACATGAGCATCTACAGTACGTGCGCGCATTCATGCACGTGTCGAGGAAAAGATAAAAGTGAGAGTGTGTCTTGTGTTTTAAGGGGAAAAAAAAAACACTTTTTAAGAAACATCCTCAGGCTTATATGGTTCCAATTAGGGATCTCATCGGTCCGGTGTCAAACCGCTCTTTGTATGGCCGTGAAAACTATCAAGGATATATGAGAAGCCGGAGCAGACTGCAGCCTGAAGCACAGAACAGAAATACTTCTAATCTAGTGGACCATTGAGTATACAGATTTGTACGCACTCCAGTTGGTACCCGGCCCACTTTTGAAGCCTTGTCCTTATATAGAATACAATAAAACGTGTGTGTGTGTGTTTTCGAGGACAGAGCGATTCAACTAGTACATTCCCCATTGTTCTGTACAGTAAGTAGCTCGTAATGGACGTCTCTGCATCAGGTGTGCACCAGGTTTTGGGCTCAGCTGGTTATGCTGCTGCTCATTTACTTTCTCTGTGTGTATGCTGAACTAAAACTCACCACACCGTGTGCTCACACACACTTACACACACACACTTCATCATCTAATCGCTCTTCTGCGTGTTTGAGCATTTGAAAATAAGTCAAGAGTGCAACAGGATACATATGGCTGGCGTTTATGATACAGCCACTGATAGGCTTCTACAGAACATAAATATGGTTGACTTCAGAATGTCTTCCTGCTCCTGGTTGGAGTTTCTGTCAGTCAACCAGAAGACAGGAGGAAAGATCACGACTGAGCATCTAAACTTCAAAGACGCAGCAGAAAGCCGTAAGCCGAGAAGAATGTGCAGCCTAAACTCTGGCCGACGGATCTGCAGGGACATAACAAATCAGATAACGTAAGTCAGAGTGTTTTGCCGCCACCTGGTCTTACTTTACTGAGAACAGTGCAGGAGAACGGGCTGTCAGTTCCCCCTTTCATTATCTGCAACAAAGACAGAAACAGGGATTTGGCAAAAAAGGGTAAACTGAATTTCCTAAAGTTTTCATTTGACTTTATGAGGATTGATAAGGTTTAGGTTCTCAAACCCTTTAAAATGCTCTTCGGACAGTCTGACTAAAACTGGAAGGTCTGACAATGACACTGTGGCAAAAAGATGTAAAAGGCTTTCAATCGAATTTTAAATCTGTTAAAAAGGTGTAATACGTTGCTTATTCTGAACAAATACATAACCCAGTAGTTAAACCCACAAAAACTAGACCACCGACCCCATCTGATAAGATTCGTGCTTTAAGGTGTTTTATAAAGAAAATGTCGGATATCCAAGGCTAAAATTATGAATTACTGAAACTGCCATAATCAAGAATAAGTACATAAATAAATATATCAGGAAATGTCCATATTATTCCTTAATTTATTCATGTATGTACTCACCCCATTCATTTTCACCTCAATATATAAAATGGAAAATAAAATTTGAAATTAAATAAATTCATACACAAAGGGACAATAATACACTAACGTATAGCTAAAAACTACTAAATTAAATACATTTATTTATTTATTTGAAATTATGGCAGTCCTTTATACAAATGGTCATAAAAATAAATGATTCTCCTTTTTTTCTGGGGACCCCCTGGCACCTCTTCAAGGACCCCTGGGGGTCCCTGGACCCCACTTTGAAAACCACTGACATAACCTGTCACCAGTTTAGCCTTTTTAATCAATCAGTCAATCACTGCATACCCACACACACAACTCACAGGAATTATTTAACTCAAATGAGAAAGAAAAAAAAAAAAACTGTTCCCGCCCGGTCTCGAACCGGGGACCTTTCGCGTGTTAGGCGAACGTGATAACCACTACACTACGGGAACTGGCTGTCACCTCCCCTCCCCGGCTCTTTACAGATAATCCTCCTTCGCTGACGTGAAGTGACATGTGAGCCGCGGTGCTGCGGCCTGCACGAGACAGACAGCAACAGACTGACCACAGCGGGCCGGTCGGGGGTCTGCCTCCGCTCCAGCCCTGTTTACAACTCCTTAACATGCAGCGCTGCAGGAGAATAATAGATCCAGGTTCTGCTTTTGTCAGAAAGAGTAGTGTGAGCTCACCACATGGATTTCTTATCAGCCTTGCACGCAACCATACATATCTTATAAGAACACGTTTGGCCCAGGGCCCATCAGCGATGTGATTTCTCACTGCTGACAAAACACACACCTGCACGGAGGCAAAAATGTTCCGAGAAACCAACCCTGAAAAATAGTTATTAAATTCTCTAAATTATATGCTAGCCAGGAATCCTCTTTGGGTTGTGTGGGGGGTTTGGGTTTGTGCTTCTGTGGCTCTAAGACAAAATAAATGTAACTAAAGCATGAGGCGTTTTGAAACGGATTAAGACGTTGCGTTAAAAGTCTATTACTGCAAAGATGTGTAAAGCCTTTAATAATAAAGTCCTTGCGCACTTAATTAGCCCATTGTTGCTTTGCTGGAGAGCTAATGCACGCTGGTGACAACGTTCAAAATACAACTTGATCTTCAGATATGCTAAATTAATGAATTCTGTTTAATTTGTCATCACAGTGCCGTGCTCCGGCTGATTAAATATTAATGCAGCTGCAGAAAGCTTTATATTAGTCCTTTAATTAGAATGGAGCTCAAACTGCACGGTCTTTGGTTTTTTAGCAGGATTACGGGAACTGTTTGAGGAACGATTGAGCCTTTTCTCCTCAGATCAAATTGCAGTAATTTTCGCTTCACAGCGTGCGCAACACGACTATTTTTAGACAAAAGAAGCACATAAGCATAATGTTTATCTATGCATCAGTGATGGCGAGCTTCTTCACTCAGCAGCTGCTGATGTCACTGTGGCCATGTGAGGCCTTTTACTCGGTTGCCATGTTGCCTTCTCCGCTCACTTCCTTGTTTGAGCCAATCGCCGCACGTTTTCAGCTGGCGGAGGGTTGTGATTTGCAGAGTAGTCTTGTATCTCTGCAGGCAGTGTGTGAGATTCTTTTTATCGTGCTTGTATACAGCAACACACGGACACGTTCTACACTTACGCAACACGGCCCTGCCTGCAGCCGGATGCACTCGAGTTACCCTAACTTCAGAGCAGAAAAAGAGAAATATCCCTTTAATGTTTTGAAGTTGAATACGTATTTCTGAACATTTCCAAAGTCAAAATCCAATATTATTATTGCTACTCTGGGAAAAGTAATCCACGCCTTCCTATCATTCCACCTCCCTTCACTGGTTACCCATCACCTACAGTTTTAATTTGAAAATCCTGTCGTGCAAAATGAACTTGCTGCCCCCTACGTTGCAGAACTCCTGTCTCCATACCATCCAACATAAAAAATGGCTGACCAAAGACTCCTGTCTGCCTCTTCGTTGCAGCCCCCAAACTCTGGAATTCACTTCCTCCTCCCATCAGATTCTTCCTCCACAATAGAGACATTCAATAGTGTTGTTAAAACACACCTATTCTCCTCAGTCTTCAACTCTGCCCAATTCACCAAATGAACTTTCTGCATTTCTACTAATTTATCAATCCTATTATTAGGATTATTTGTATCTGTTGTACATCATTTTAGATCATTAGTGGTGCGTTTGAGGTGCTATAGAAATAAAATACAACCTGAACTAGTATTTCCTGCATTGAAGTGCTTATGAGTAATAACAAAAGATAGAAAAAGTGAGAGGTCAGTATCACCAATGATTACAGTAAGAAATCAAACTACAGATTCATTCAATCATATTTTTGTTCATGTGTAAAAATAATGGCTAATGGTCTTTTCATAACCGTCTTTTCTGTAATACTTTTTACTGCTTCCATACACAGATCTCATAACATCAGCTCCCATTCAATACTATTCTGTTATTGATTAAAGTTAATTCAGTTATTAATTAAAATCTACATGTAGAAGACAAAGTGGCAAACACTGCTTCTGTGATACAGACTCACCAATTTAATCTGGTGCAGCAGTGACAAAGCCTGAGACTGGGATGTGAGCTGCCTTTCTGTCCTCTGATGAACCCTCATGTTTGTCTTGGAAGGGTCCGGCTGTGATGTGTTTTTTTTTTTAATTTTATTTTTTATTACCCGACGGCCTTACTGGAACATTGCGTCTTTGCCGGCTACCTCATTACCTGACAATCCAGCTCATTGGTGAACTTTGCCACGATTAACAGCATGTAATGTACCATGTCTAAGCCGTTAGATCATCCGTTTACTCGGTGGAGTCAACAAAGTAACCGAGCGATGTGTCGCTGTTCGAGTAAATGCCAGAAGGTGACTTCAATGACAAATCCTTCTGGTTTGGGTGATTTCATGGCGTTTTAGCTCGGGGGAGGAAAAAAAAAAACTTGCAAGAAAACAGACGAAAACCCAACAACTACCGAAACAAACATGTCGAACAAGTCATATACTGAATGTCCTATGAATATTTCACATGAATGGACCGATTTCCTCTGAATTTATGTGGTAAGCCAGAGTCATCATCTTTGTGTTTTTTCCTACGAACTTCCTTGTCAGAACTTGACCGCAGACCGCTGCTGAAACATGCAGTCAAGATACCAGCAGCCAACGTCAGACTCCTGTTTTCTAATTGGATGATTAATGTCTTGTTGTCAGCCTCCTGTGATTAAAACATCCCCGTGTGCAGCCAGCAGCGACGGGACAGGCCTCATCCAGGAGGGGGGGGGGGTCATTCGGCGTATCAACCCGAGAGAATGCTTTACTGACCTGCCGTTCCCCTCCTGGAGCTCATTAGGCCAATCTCAGATCCTGCACATTGGGGGATAGATTGGGGCCAATAAAGAGCTATGCCCTCTGGTGGGGACAGATTTATGTGGCCTATATAAAAAAAAAGGACATTAGGGAAACTGGCTGGCATTTTAAGGCACGCGAGAGGGATGAAACCTTAATATCTCGTCTGCACTCATCAACATACTCAAACAGAAGTCATTTTCGTATGTGGGCTAAAAATGCAGCGGTGGCGAGAGGCGGGATGAGGGCGGATGATAATGGTTGGACGGGATTCTCTTCCGTGGCTAAGCCAGCATGACGGTTGCATTGTTCTCCCTGCTAAGCTGAAAATGCACAAAGAAAAAAAAATAAATAAATAATAAAACCCAAAATGTTGCCTGGCAAAACGGGGTCATCAGCAGGAAAGGACATGATGTTAAAAATACCCAACAACAGAGCTTAATGGTCATTTTGTTCTTTTGCTGGGACACAAACAATACATTATGGCTCTTGTCGTCCAATTAAAGTTGCTTTGCCTCCCTCCTCTTGCATCTCATCACACCATGTCTTAATTAGGGGCTGCTTCAGGCTGAAGGAATGAAGACAATTCCCCCGGTGTGTTTCTGTGCCCTCACGCATGCTTTAACACCCAATTGACTGTCGACACGCTGTAAATAAATGATACGAATGCCACAGATGCACACAAACAACACAGAAAACAGCATTATGGCCTAAAGTTATCTTTCCCTGCCCCCCTCTTCTTCTTCTTTTAAAAATTCTTTGAAAATAACACATGATGTTGTAATGTACAAAAAGCACAAAAAGTACAGTTCCGCTGAGGCTTTAAAATAATGAATGAACAGATTGGAGAAAAATTATTTAAAAGGTACAGTGTGTAAGATTTAACAGCATCCCAGCTGGACAAACTTGGCAGTAATGGAATATAATATTCATAAGTATATTTAAATTTGTATATATTTAACCCATTAAAGTCTATGAGCTTCTAAGTCTATGACTGTCATTTTATACATAGAATAAACAAATCAAATACAGCATTTAATGACATGATAGAGAACTTAGACAAAGGTTTTAAGCAAGTGCTTCCTGTCACATGACATCAACGTCTTCCTGAGAACACGGAGAAGACAAAACCTTCCAGAAAAAGTCGGCTTTATTTAGATTATTATGATTTTCAACCCTGACATGCATATATCTATTTAATCATTCAAGTTTCTAGAATAATCCCCCCAAAAAATGTAAATGGGAGAAAATGATTTTAGTTTATAGGTAGATTTGTGCAAGCAGCAACTATAGTTATTAAAATGCTATTTTAGAAAAAAAATAGATATATAACATGATTGTTAGTGACTCAACTGATATAATTATATACATACAATAGTCTTAATTGGGTCCATTCATGTTTTTTCGCAGCCACGTTTGGGAACTGGGTTATTTTCAATCTCACCACTAGATGCTGCCAGAAAACAACACACTGTAGCTTTAAAAAAATATATTATTAAACTGTTTTTAGAAACGTATATGTACTGTATTAACTTTGGATTTCATTTGTCCATTATTGCCTCAGCCTTCGCTGCCAAGTCAGGCCAGAAATGCAGAGCCGGAGGGAGAAGAAAGGGAGAATTGTAGAAGCGCTGATAGGATCAAAAGGCAATAGAGCACAGAAAAAAAAAAACTGCAACACAAGTTTTCTCATAAAACCTGGCATTCATAAGCCTCTTTTTCAAAATGAATGAGTGGATGAATGGGACTTCACAGAGCAGCTGAGTGAATGGGGATTTCTTTCGCAGGGTGAGCTGGATCACATGCACCTAACTGCAAAGCTCACAAATTCGGACAGCAAATGAAACAGGGACGGAGAGAAAGAAACCTTCTTAATCATGTTTGTTGATGTTCAGACATAAGGACGCGTACGCAGGGAGGAGAAGGAATGAATCAATACACGGCCTACGGGTCAATGCAGTAAAGTCTGGGCTCAGTGTGTAATCCCTGGTTTATCCCGCTCGGTATAACCAGTGCTGAGCCTTCCCCAGGCCTCTGTTGAATAATGGAAAAGCGCCGAAGCAAAGGTCGCGCCAACTATCAACTTTTGATTCTTTGTCCTTTGCTGGTTGCCCTGAACTGATTTATTATAAGGCTCAAAACGCTGGCGATGCACTGGAGAAGAAGAGGAGGACGACCGCTGAGCACACGTGAGCAAACAGAGCGAAATAAAAAAAAAAAAAGAAAAATCAGAGGCTCATACCTCTACACAAAAGTCATAGTTTTAGCTGCAGAGTTATGCATAGAATGGGATCAGGCTCACATGCCTTTCTCTCCTCTTTTCACTTGCATAAAAAGCATCTGGAAGGAAAGGAGTAGCCAATTTTTTTTCCTGCTCCCGAGCATGACTCACAAACTTCAACCTGGCAATGATGCTTTCATGAAATAAACCTGATTGCGAATGTGCCAGACACATGTTTTGGAGGCTCTTTGGGATAATGTGACAGTTAATTGGATTTAAATGGAAGACGAAAAAAAAAAAAAAAAATCTGCGCTTGAAATGCCAACGGGGCGATGAGATAAATTCAGCCAGAGGACGGTGATACTGGAAACCACCAGCAGGGGGAGCTGATCTGATGCTGAAACATGTCCAAACACAAACAGTCGAGCTGGAAATGATGTGCACTATTTAAATAAGAGGTAGCAGATACTGGAATGTAGAAAGGGATGGAATATGATGTGGCAGGAATAAGACAATAGGGAGGAGAATGTTATTATATAATAAGATGGTTTTAGCCGTCAAAGCAATATCGATTTAACCTCTTAGTTATTTAAAAGGTACAGTTTCCAGGTTAGAAATAATATCGCCCTAACATCACATATGTTTCTGGTGGAGGATCAATCCCAACACACATCTTGATATGGAGAACATTAACTGTTATGAAGCTGACATGACGCTTAGTAGAAAATTCCAATGTTCATTATTGAAATTAAAGGGAATTATTTCTTATTTCTTATCATTTTTTATATCCTTAAAAATAGGATTTGTTGTGTGTTAACAGTTTAAACACCTTTTGCTTTAGCTCTACTGTACATCATTGCCTCTACCACAGTCAATAGACACGTTAGATAAGAATAGTCAACTCTGCACTGAAAGAGCGACACACACACACACACGCGCGCACACAGAGCAAAAAAAAAGACATAGAGCAAACAGATGGAAGTGACACGGTGATAAATAGGAGAGGACAAATGCAAGAGAAAGAAGATAAAAGAGAGGAAGCAGCTTGTGTGTGTGTGCGTGTGTGTGTGTGCGTGTGTGTGTGTGTGTGCATATGTCAGCGAGAGACCTTTTGTCTGAGCAGCTTGCTGCGGACGCGGCCCCATAGCTTGGCCCCGGTGTTGGTGTGCCTCTTCAGCACGGGGGTCTGAGGCTGGCTGGACAGGTTGTGCTGGTTCTGCTCCACGCAGCAGTGCTGCTCCAGGTGCTCACATACCGAGTTCAGGTTTACATCCGACACCAAGATCTCCGTCATCCCAAAAGCCTCCGAATTCCCCCTTTTCCACCGAACGCAGGTGGAGGAAGTTAAAGCCCGCTTGCGATGGAGGACCAAAACCTCTCAGTGATCTCTGGACCAGGTGCTGGAGAGAACTAATTCCCAGCAAACCAAAATAATAATAATAATAAAAACGACTTCTAGATGTTCACTTTAATAAAAAAGGAAAGAAAGAGAAGAGAACAATATGCTGCCATGGTCTCCTCGATTCGCCTGCTGATAATTCCACGTTGGTGCCTCTCGCTGTGAGCTCATTCCACAGTCAGCTGCCAACATCTCCTCGCTCGTGCAAAATCTGACTTCCACAAACACAGATACAGAGCGCTAGAGCGAGAGGGAGGAGAGAGAGAGAGAGAGAGGGGAGAGAGAGAAGGGAGGGAGGGAGGAGTGAATGAGCTCCTGTTGTCACTGAGCAGCCAGCCCTGCTTCTCCAGATGTTGATGGACACACCTCCAGAGAGACCAGGGGGGAGGAGGAGGAGGAGGAGGCAGCAATAAACGCTCAATGAGAAGCGAGAGGAGAGGGGGAGAGCGAAAGAGGCAGCGAGGGGCTGTTTATGTTCTGTTTTTGTTTTTGTTCCGAGACGTGACCCCTCGTCAACCTTTTCCCAGAGCTGGTCGCCAGGCTCGGGGGACGCGAGTGCAGAGGAAAAAAGAGCTGCCTCGCAGCGAGCAGGTGGTAACGAAAGATAAAATACGAGACTGGAGGATTCGCTGTTAGATAAAATGCTGAAAACATCACAAGAGGCTTTAAAAGCTTCACAAAACGTGACACATTCCTTCCTCCTCCTCGTGCATCTTACAGTTCTCTGATTTCCACCGCTCCTCCTGCTATGAAGGCACTCACTGTAAATGTGTGTTTTTTTTCCTCCGCTCCCTCCACTACAATGCTTAACCCTTTTTCCACTAAGCCTGTTGACATTGGAAAGTCTTTCAAAAAAAAAAAAGGCGTCCACATGCATGCCCGCTCACACGCGTCCTCGGGGGAGACCCGCGCCATCTTTATTCAACAGGACGGACCCCGCCGCTCGCTGCTCTTAAAAGGCATCTTCCTCTGTATAATGGATCGATATGGGGGGGTACACATGCCTGTCAAACTCCATTTCCATCTCCGTGTCCCATCCCCGTTCAATTTACAGGAGAAAATATTCTGTTGAGGGGGAAAAGGTCACAGACAGCAGACAGGCTGTGTTTTTTGAGACCCCTCTACCAGTATGACTGGCTGTCTGCTGGGCTGAATGGTGGCTGTAGGTAGACTGATGTCTACTGATTGTACAGTGACTCATAAAAGGGATCCAGAAGATAAGGAGAGTCCGTGCATGTCGAACTGTTTCCTTGATCTTCTGAAATGCAAAGTGATAGTAAAAAAAATAATCCTGAGCCTGAACGGGCCCCTGAGCGGGATCCAGGGGTCTGCTCCCTTTGGAGAACATTTGGATGAATAGTCCATTAAATTAAAGATGCTGATGACTTTTGTGGATGTAGATTGGTGTTATAACATGGTGTTATACGAGACTATGTTACAGTAGCATCTTTGTGTAGAGGAGCCATTCCAGGGTTCCTACAGGTTTCTTCAAGTTAAATCCAATTCTTTTTAAGACCATTTATATAAAACCTGACACCTATTCCACAACCTATTTAACAGACCTAACAGCAAAGTAAAGTTTTTTTTTCTTAAATTTGTATTAAATGGGTAATACCTCGATTTAAAATATTTCACTAAAACCTCACCTGTAGTAGTTAGGGCATTGTGAATATGATGCACTACAGCAAACAGAATGATAAAAACATATATGAATTGATTTTTAGTGAATATTTTCAGGAACTATGTCCATATAAAATATTTTTTCACTAAACCTTCACCTGTAGATGTAGAGTTATATACTACACAAATTTTAAGACCCAGATATCAAAATTCAAGACTTCTTAAGAAGTCAGGAACCCTGCATTTGAGATGATTTATGGGGGTTATTGAATCATTTTTTACAAAAATATAAACATGCAAAATGTTAGGAAACACGCTGGTTACAGTATATTTTTATTAAAAAGGCTTGGATGTTAAATTTGGGGTTGTGACTCCACCACTCGTGTAGAGCACCAGAACTCTTGGGATCCTGGTCCTGGTAGACCTGTTCAAGAACCCATCGCTGCTTTTAACTATTCACCTACCTGCATATGTACTGCTTGTAGCATACTGAGACTATGCATACTACAGCTATGCCAAGAAAGTAGGTAGGAATAGTTTACTCTGCTTCTTATATATATATATATATATATATATATATATATATATATATATATATATATATATATATATATATATATATATATATATATATATATATATGTTTGTCTGTTTCATCACTTTTGACCAACTAGAAGAAAGACAAACTGTCTGGGAGTCTGTTCTAGCAGATTACATCACTCCTTAGTATAAAGTATAACCGCTGTGTTGTGTTTTACTCTGAAAGGTGATGGAAGTTTATGCTGAAATTGCATCCGACTTGGTAGAAACCGTCTCATTGAGAGCTTTCGCTCCTGGTGGAAATTCGGCCTTGGTGAATTGTACAATCACGTGAAACGGATTTCTTTTTTTTTTTAAATTTAGATTTTTTCGCAAACACGTCGATACGCAATAAATCCGGCGTGGCGCCATCAGGCCTGGAAATGGTAGGACACAGCTGTGATTACTAGGATGGCGAGTGAGATGCATAAATACAGTACGTGCTCTGCAATACACTGCTGGTCTTCTGTCTACTGCAAGAATACAAAGGGAAAGACGACTGTTGCAGTCTGTGACTACACCTTAACAAACCAAACAAAGACATCACGTCTCTCCAGACGCCCCAGACTGCAGCAGACACTATGATACCAGGGTGTAAAAACAATGTGTGTGTTCCATGGCGAAGATAACAGATATATCTGTTCCTCAGAAGGGCGATCAGGACAGCCTGTGTGTCTGAGTTTGTGACCGACAGCCGAGGAGGAGGAGGAGGAGGAGGAGGAGGAGGAGAGACCTCAGCCAACCCTCACCACAGAGTATTTTTAACTCCCAGGGTCCGTAAGTATGAGACATACACACTCCATGCGTCACGTCTTGGAAAGAATGTCTGGGAAAACCATGTTTTGGAAATGGGAGGGGAAAAAAAACCCACAGGGGAGACATGAGATATTTTTGGGACAAGATGAGAGAGAAGGGGAACACAGAAATAGACGTGTGTATTTGAACTGCGCATATATTGATGCTATGGATGCGTTTTAGGTAGATTTTCAGCGGCCACAGCATCTATCAACGAGAGGGTTACATAAGCAGAATAAACGGTGTATAAATTGAAAACTTCCATGTTGGAAGCTTCAGAGAGAAGTCATGTGAAAGTTAATGCCTTCACTGCCTTTATGATAGTTTCACTTCATCCTGAATTAGACTGTTTCTCCTTTAAAGGGATGCTCCCATCCACCCCAACCCAAGGGCAGGCACGCACCGAGTGCTGTGGTGGTGAAACCCGACTGAAAGAATATAACCCGACAATGGAAATGACGTCAATGATGAACAATACTGAAAAGCAAAGCGTGTAATTTTCTGCCGCTAGAGGTCCCTCAATTAAAACAATGACTAAAGATAGAGATGATGACAACATGAAGCAGAGTCATTCAATGTCATTTCACAGCTTCTCCTGCTTAGAATGAGGAGTTTAGGATGTTTTTTCTTAAACTGGGAGCTGAATTATCCTCAGAGGTCTCTCGCTGACTGATCATTAAAGGTAAAAACACTGAATAAAGCAGAAATCTGTCTTTCTCCAAGGCTGTTGAGCTCATTCCAATGTTTGCTCTCCCTGTTGCTTGGTTCACTATTTTTTGTTTAGACATTTTAATCCGGAAAAGTAATGTTTTACGCCAACTACCTGTTTCAGTCCTGGGGGCAGACATTTAACAACAGGTTAAAAACGTTCCTTTTTTAAGAAGCTTATAGTTAGAGCTGGCCCTGGCTGGACT
This sequence comes from Lepturacanthus savala, assembly GCA_030544235.1. NCBI lineage: Eukaryota > Metazoa > Chordata > Actinopteri > Scombriformes > Trichiuridae > Lepturacanthus > Lepturacanthus savala. The sequence goes on along the minus strand of CM060479.1, from coordinate 7,552,549 downwards.
ACAGCATTGTTATGCTGCTATAAGTTTAGACTGCCAGTTATGAAACACTCTTCTCTTTCTTTCTTCCATCTGCAGCACCAGTGACCCAGTGATGTACCATATTTAAATCACTTTTGTTCCCAGAGTCCAGCCCGGTGTTTTCTCATCCCTAGAACATACTGCAGTGCGGTTGTTGGAGGGTCTGATGCTGTCCTGCTTCACCTGGAAGCCTCATCCTCCACATACACCGTGAATCAATGTACATCTGTTATTCTAATTAATGTCATACTCTTTTCCTGTCCTAAATGTACTGTATTCCATCCTGTGCACATATCATCTATTGCAGCCTGGAAGAGGGATCCTCTGTTACTCTTCTGGGGTTTCTTCTTCTTTTCATTTCCCCTGTTAAAGGTTTTTTTAGTGAGTTTTTCCTCGTATGATATGAGGGTCTAAGGACAGGGGGTGTTGTGTTGCTGTTATACAAACTGTAAAAGCCCATTGAGGCGAATCTGTGATTTATACAAATGAAACTGACTTGACTTAATGTGAATATGACACATTTTATGGCCGATACCCCACATCAGTTTAACTTAAGGAGATCGGCGTATCCCTAACTGTTTAGTTCACAGTCAGGATCAACCCTCATTACATGTTAAATCCCTGCAGTAACGTCATTAAATTCACTGTCTTCTTCTTCCTGAAGAACCATAAAAAACTGAAACAAAGCCACTCCGTTAATCTTCGCTTTCCAGGGATGTTTCATAAATATTCTTCTATGACATCTTCGGTATATTTCTGATCTTTTTTCCTTTGACCAGATGAAACAGATTTACAAACACCCACAGTCACAAACACACACTGTGGCGTTACTCAGCTACTACAGCTTCCTGTGGGTCAACCAGAGTCCAAACCTTCACAACGCATCGCGTCAGCAACATCGCGGAGTGAACACGCGTCCTCTCCTCCCAGCAGGGCAGGAATACATACTGTACATTCATAGATCTAGGGCCTCACTCTCCCTAGCGCTAGCTCATGCATATTTATGGCCTTTAAAAACACGGCTCCACATCGTATATGCAGACACGTTAACCCAGAACACTGCGGGTTCATGCCACTGCGCACACATCAAAGCTCTCCTTCTAGTTCGGTTCACGGGCTGCGCACAGGACCCCACGGTTAAACCCGTGTTTACTCCATGCAAGACGTTTAAATGCAAAAATAATAACAGGTTAGTGACGTGCCAGGATAATATTGGTCTGAGTCTTGCTGGAACCAAACTATTTTGGCTCTCTGGTTGTGGTGGTCAGATGGGTTTCTGCTGTGCGTAACAGGAGGGGAATAATGGCCCCTCGTTTCCCTAAAAAAAGGCCACCTCTTAGATAAAAAAAAATCTGCTGCAGCAACGTATAAGAGGATGAACTGTACGGAGCCTTGAGGTTGTGAGATATGAAAAGAGGGAGGATGCGAGCAGGGGGAGGAGGAGGAGGTGGTTCAACAGGGAGATAAGATTATAAGTTCTTGTGGGAACTGGAGGCTACATGAAAGAGAAGAGTAATTAGTAAAAATGGTGTTTTTTCAGTGCTGAGCAGTCATTGCTGTGGTGAGTGTGGCTTCACCTTAGATCACCTGCTGATTGCCTGTCTTTTCTTTTTTTGCTCCTTGACACTGTGGACCACCAGCTCACTAATCCTTCTGAGTTTTTAGGGCATTAGTACATTAATGCATTCATTATGATGAATTCATTACAAAGAAAAAAACATGATAAAAGTACAAAGACATTTTAACATAGTCTGTATGCCAGCAACACAATAGGGTTGTTTTACTTTGGTCAATGAAATCACGATTATTCAAATGATTATTTTTTAGTTACATGATGCATTTATTCAGAATGAATGACTTTGTGTTTTTGTTTGAGATGTTAAACTGATTTTTTATGTTGCTTCTGCTCCTTGTTTGGATTCTTGGAACCCAAAATGTCCCCATATAGTCCGACCCCTAATGTTTTCAAGTAACAACCTGCTTTTTCTGATGGACATCTGTGCCCCAGCGGTACAAGGAACTTACTTGACACCATTTTCTTTAAAAGGGCAATTTAAATACATTTTATATGAACATGCCGCAACTTCAAAGATGAAGGTAAAACCACAAGTTGAGGGAGCAGACGGTTCAGCCCTGAGTGCCTTTGCTCTGACATCAGGACCAGCCCTGGTCCTTAATTATAGATGGTCTGGGTGGCCCAGCCCCTGCTTAGGCTGCTCCATATGACCAGGCGAGAGAGAGGGGGGGAAGGGAGAGTTGAACCGGGTCCTTGTTTCCACTGGCGACTCCATCTGTGACCGCAGACCTGCTCCCTGACAGACACCGGGATTCTGTTGATTCCGCAGATTCACTCCTGCAGGCTTCGGCTCTGCCAATCACAGACACCTTCACCAGCCAGAGATAAATTAATGATCAATTTAACGACTGCGGCGCTCCGACATGAATACGGAGCAGCTGTGGATGCGCGGCTGGCTAATGGACATGGGATGGTCCTAACGCTACATAATGGAGACGGTCTGGGTTTCCTTTACTGTGTTTTGTCATGGGTGGACGGCAGACGTCCTGGGAATGCTGTGCAGCTGGATAAAAACATCTGTAAATGTTTCGTCGCTGACCTTCACTGTATTCCCCCTTTGCGTGTTAAAAAAAAAAACCTGTGTGTGAGGTCTTTTGTGTTTTTCTTGCCCATATCATGAGCAGTTTTATCATGAATACCATTCAAATTTAATAGCTGGATTACTTTAAATTAACATGATCATGCAACTCCAAAGGTGAAGGTGCATGTCCTGTCCTGCCTGGCCGCTTATACTTATTTTATTTATGCTTATTTTTTCAAGGAGTTACATGAAAAGATTGATCTCATGTACAGTTTGTGCATCAACTATAAAGCTTTTTTTTTTTTAAATAAATTTGACTGCGTTTATTTGAAACCAGATGTTCTACACCTGCATCCAGTGGTTAATTGAAACCTGTCTATAATTTGGTCATTTACGGTGTATTCGGGAGTTGATTAGCTTAGCTTAGCATGAAAACTATGAACTGTGGGAGACAGCTAGCTGTTAGGTGGAGTTTTGAGCTTTGTATACAGCCAAATTAGCAAATATTCATGTTAAGCTACGAAACTCCTGGCTCTGGCTGCATAGTTATTGCATGGAAATGAGAATGGTATTTGCAAAAAGAACAAAAAAAAAGTGAATCCTTACTTTCCATTTACAAAAATAGCCACAGAATATTTCAGTGTGTATCTGTATAGATTTTTAAGGGTCTGGCTGCTTGTTTCATCAGATGTTTTAAGAAGGCTTTGGTGTTTTCATGAAAAGATTTACAATCTGCAGTCACTCGTGGCAGGAGCAGGATTCACCGAGTAACTTCCTGTTCATGCGAGCTTTGTGCTGCAGATGCAACTGATGCTATATGATCCAACAGTGAACACCTGTGTTGTGCATTCATATTCCCGGGGCTCAGCTCTGTGATGTTCGCATCGCGAGTCCCTGTGAAGACGAAACGCTGGAACAAAGGCGATTCATCTGGGACTCGGGTATCGGGGAAAAAAAAAAAATGATGAAATCAAAAGAAAAAGGGGAAGCGGCCCTTGGCTTATTTAACTTACTCATCAAAAAAAAAGACAAAATTGCTGTGTTTCCATCAAGTTCCTCTCTCTTCGAAGGTCGGGATTGGCCTACATGACGGGCCGGGTGACATCAACAGCCGCTAGAAATGTTGTGAGCGGATAATTCAATCAGATTTAATGGAATGGTCTCTATAAGCATGTTTCAAGATGACCCGCTCCCACCTCTTTGATCTCCTCTGCTGCTTTCACTGGGGCTTAAGCAAGAGGAAGAGGGGAAACAGTAAAAAGGAGGTGTGTGTGTGTGTGTGTGTGTGTGTGTGTGTGTGTGTGTGTGTGTGTGTGTGTGTGTGTGTGTGTGTGTGTGTATGTGTGTGTGTGTGTGTGTATGTGAGGGAGGGTCCTACAGGGTAATACGGGGAGTGCTGAGATGGGAGTGCAGAGGTAGGGTGGGGGTTTGTTAGGGTGGGAAATCACAGCCTCGGGGTGCTCCGCAGATTATTCCTGCTTCTCTTTCATCTGAGCCGTCGGGGGGCAGCTCCCTCCGATTAACCACTCCATCACTTATTAAGCACTTTGGAACAAAAGTGGTGATGGAGGGAAGAGAAAAAGAAAAAAAAAACACAAGGAGCCAAGGGAGGGTTTCATTAGCGTGTGGAGTCTGTGTTGTTGGGTGTGGTTAGTGCCCTTTTAAAATCCTGAAGCATTCGGGATATGAAAATATATGAATAGATCTGCAGAAAATCCTGTTAAAACTAGTGTTCCCTTCGCTGCAGAATATTTTGCACTCTGATCAGTAAATGTGGAGGCATGCAAGGACAGAGTGAGCTGAAATGAAACAAAGCTGAGAAGCCGAGTGATGCAAGAGTAGATGTTGACGCAGCAAATAGCAAATGCTGCAGGTTCTGCTGGAAAAACCTGAATTTTAAGACCTCATAGCAATTCATATACTTCCCCTTAATGTGTTGTGATTGCTGTTATATTCACTGTGCATTGATTTATTCTAATGTCTATTTTCTTAATGGGATTATTTAAGTCACTGTGTACCCACAGAAAGGAAGAAGACAGATGACGTGAAACGAGAAATTGCAATGTGTCGTTCCTTAGGCTTAAAGTCTATTTGTTCACCAAACATGAAAAATCCACTCAGTAACAGTGACGAACAACAGTGGAGGTAATTACAGTGAACTTTTCTTTAATTACAACTGATCCATCTCTGGCAAATATAGGATAGAATCTGAGCTGAGCTCAAATTTGAGTTTGTCTTAAATAAACAGCCATGGCTCAAAATAGTAGGTAAAGCTGCACGAGGCGAATTTGCATTCCTGAAACCCGAGAGCAGTGGTATGAAAGAACTTTTTGGAATTTTTTTTTTCTCTTTTTTAAAGTAAAGACTTTACCATAACATTATAAAACCTCAAGTGTCTGGGCATATCTTTTTCAACTGGGGAAGGAGAGAGATAAGATGTCTTTCTGTAGCAGGTTTAGCGATCATTGCTGCCTCCAGGTTTTTCCGGACTTCACTTTTCACCGTCGCCTGCTGGATTTTTCTTTTCGGTTTAGATTTGTTTCCTGTGCAGGAGATCTCCGGTTGGACATTACCTGGTATCAGTTATCTGTGTAAATGGGGTGAAGCTAAGAGGTAAGTCTAAAGGGAGGGTGACGCATTATTCATAACTCATGTATCATTAAACTGTCCTGGCCATAAGTGTGGCCTGGATGTGAAGCCACTAACCACTGGAGTTGTGCCCTCTGGTTGACTGGGACATGGCTGGGTTACATCTGAGTAGTGTGACCCAGTTCTGGTGATGAAGAGAGTGCAGCCTCACAGGATGAAGATGCTGCTGCTGCTGTCCTGCTTGAATAATTCACTCTGGAGGATAAAGCCATGGCTGACTGGAGGCAGCCACCTGGAACATTTCCTGAGCAGGCAGGAGGGAGGTTTGGACTAACAGACACCAAGAGGTGACTGCATGAATGACATAAGATGAGATGAGGAACTATTACACAACTCGGGCTTACGGTACAAAGCTGGGAAGATGAGTCATGGAATTCACTGTTTCTACAGGTTTTGGAATGTTTTTGGCAGTCATGACCAACAAGAACAGGGAGAACAGCTCATGCTGCAACTAAAACTAAAGGCAAAGTCTAGACATCGCTGGGAAGTTTTCGTGCAACCAACAAATAGTCAACAAATGTCTTCAGCTAAGAAACAGTCTAACATAACATAACACCCTATAACACTGTGTCATTTTACACCTTAGTTCTCTCCGTTTCCAGTTTTTATTCTAAGTCATTCCAGATGCTGTCACTTCATATTTATTATAAACTAGGGTTTGACCCTGGGATTCCTAGGAAATCGGTTTAAAACTATTTCTCAATTCCTGGGAAAGGTTATGACGCAAAAGCAGGAAAATTGCCTAAAAAAAAAAAAGAAATCAATGGTGTGCATCTAACACAGTAGCAATGATAGAGGTGATTCAGGATTCCTGGGAAATCGCGGATATAAACATGTCTTATGCAAATCGTATACAAACCTTATTAAGTAAGCAAATGAACATCTTTCTCATTATTGAACTATTCCTTTAAGCAGAGAACTTATGAGAAAAAAAAAAACGTCCTGCACAGCAACAAACATCAAGGTGGAAGAGACAAACTATCCTAAAAGTCCGGTGAAGGGCCTGGGGGGATAATTCCCTGAGGAAAAAGATGCCTCAAACATCATCATAGTAGAGATTAGCACGTCTTATTCCTCCAACCTAGCAAATGTTTTGGATCCATCTCACTCTCCGTCCTTTGGACAGCCTTTGATTTCTTCCGCATGCCAACGACCATGACAAAGCTGGTCAGAAACTTCTTCCAAGATCTGCAGCTCTGCCTCACAGCATCATACTCTACAGCATGTCGGTCTTTGCGAGTCGGTGCGGATTTATCAGCTGAACAGCAGAGAAGGAGGAGGCCACCTGACGATGCTCAAGAAATCAAGGCTGATTATCGTAAGGATAATTAGTCCTATAAGCTCATCTCAAAATTAGCATCAGCTCTTATTATTTCTATTCCCTATGTATCTGATCTGTGATGGCTATGCAGGTAGTTTAATTAATGGTTGGCAAGAAGAGAAAGGAAAAAAAAAACTTTTTAAAATACAGTCATAAAAGCATTCATCTGGTTTCTCAAAATGTACAGTTTGTGTTCATGTTGATTAATGATAGATTCTGAATATTTAATTCACCTATAATATAAAACTAGATGATAGCATGTATTTTTTACTTTTTTAAAAAAAGGTTTTAAGAGAGTTAAATTATCTGCTGACATTTCTCTTATACAATTAGACTATGTTTAGTCTAATTGTATATATATATAATAGTATGGTAGATTCCTTTTTTGCAACCGTTTGTTCTTGATAATATATGAAGTACACAAATCTAGCATGTTTAATGATCACACCAGTGAATACTGATGTATGCAGATGCCTCTGTTAGTCTTGTAAACACATCAATAAAGAATATTAAACATTAAAAAATGATCATCAGCACAAAGTGTGACAGAGATGGTGCAATTTCTCCACGAGAACATGAAAGAGAATCTATTCCATTAGCTGGAGCGTTTTCTTCTCCAGCAAAACTGGGTCAGTTATTTTGTTAACTAATTAACAGAAGCCTCCACACACACCTGCCTCCTTATCCTTTACCAATAACCAGTAAAAAAATAAGAGAATAAAAGATCAGCACGAAAGGTCAAAACCTCATTAGCGGGCGAAGAAGCCATCAAGATGTAAGTGGAAAATCAATTCTAATCCGGAGACTTGTCTGGTGTCAGCTCCCAGCGTTGTGATGATTGAGTTTTTACTATTTATCTGAGTTAAGTGTTACAGCTGCAGACACAGAAAAGCACCTCAGGTTAAACACTTCTATCTGAAACCAGGCAACCGCCTCGCATAAGTGAGGCTGGATCACAGCGACTTCCATGCAACCAGCAGGTTATTATAATGTCAGGAGAGGAGGAGATAGAAGTGGGCAGAGATGCAATCAACCCAAACGCCTCCTCCGCAGTACACGCCGCTCTCCTGGCTATTATACAACATACATTACATAATCCAACCAAAGTGTGACTGTGAAGTGGACTTTTGAGGTGTCCTCCCACTCAGCTCTTAGAAAGCGGCAGCGGCAGAGGATCAACACGCTCCACACGTCTGCCGGGGACGATTTTTTAACCCTAAAACAGGCAGGAGTGGAAAATATGAGTTTTATCTCCCAGGATACGTTGCCCTATTAAGGTATACACATAGCCCATATGATCAACATATTAATGTTCAATTTAATGAAGATTCATGATATAGTGTTGTATTATTTTGTCATTTTCATTAAAAACAGCATTATAATGCTGTTTGCTTTTCTTTTCCCATAAAAGGATCTAGCCAAGATGCCCTGCTTAAAAAAATAAGTAAGTAAAATACGTTGTAAAATAGCTGTTATACTGTTGTAATGGGCACAGCTGTGCATAATAATATCTGGTACTGCAGTAATTATTTAAACCAAAATTTTGAATAATACATATTGACCAAATTTTTACCCCTAATCTGGCAACGTATCTCAGGGGATGTGCACATTTCAAAGCTGCTAAATATCACTGCAAACTGTTTTTCTTCTTCTTCATAATGTTTTCTGATCAGGCTGATGAGACAATGACAGATAGCCTGAACCAAATCAGGTTATCTACTAATACTAGACAAGACATTTGATAAATGCCAACTGGATTTGTGAGAACCTCCCAGCACAGCTCCTGGTGCACGTTGCCTGTTTAAGGGTTAAGAAACACTGCTCTGATGAATTCATCTCGACACTCTTTATTCGTTATGCAACAGGCTTGTTTCAAAAACAAAGGAGTGCACTCGTCATCTGAGAAACGCTGGAAGAGCTGAAGAGATCAATATCATCCTCCAAAGGTTGTTTAAACCGCTGCGTTTCAGCGAGTGTTTTAAAGTGGCTCGTTTCAAATTGTGCATTACTCAAGTTTTGTCTACTCCAGCGAGAGAGTCCATGACTCATGATGATGTGCGGTTTTAAACAGGTCTCACTTTGAAAAAGAGAGATTCTAATCTCAAGGGACTTTCTGGTTAAATGATGTTTAAACTGTGATAAATCCTAAGTCTTCAGTTTCCATTCGTCGGCCATTATTTACTGTTCAGCAAGCAACGTGAGGCGTAGAATGAGTTGCAGTTAGCAGACAACATTTAATTGGTACGAGCGCTGAGTTTTCTGCTGTTCGGAGCCCTTCAGACAGGGCGGGGCTAGGGGGAAACCATATGGGGAAACAGATTTGGATGGGGGAGCTGACTCCAATTAAACACCAGCTCCGTGCATCTCTACAGCCTGCTCAAACCTGATAAGTCAATACTACCTGGGCTACAAATGGAAACTAGAACTGTTTGTGATCGTGCATTAATCGCCTCCCCCTGTCTACGGATTCTACATCACATATAGCAAGGGCGGATCCATGGTTTTGATATTGGTATGGACATTTTTTTGGGGCAATTTGCATAGCGTACCTAAGGTCGCTCTGCGCCCGTGACCTTAATGAGGTTTTTCTCTCGTTTTATGTGTGTGTGTGTGTGTATGCAACACTTGCACGGCCTGTCAGTAGACAAACCAAACTGAGCTTCTTTCTCCACTGGCCTCAACAATCAGCATTACATTGTGTTGCTTTATTTTCCACACAACATTTATACAATGTCTCCTGTGAAATATTGACCTACTGTATTTTACACGCATCTCTGAAATTAAAGGATCTACAGGTAAAGCTGTTCATGTGAGTTTCGGTACTCCAGTTGAAGTGTATTTTGAACATGTTACTTGATGTAGTTTTGTAAGTGCACTCTGCATGGAGTGCGAGATGTGTGAAAAACAAGTGGAATATACCATTTTTTAGTCATCCACCTACATTTGTCAAATGTAGGTGGATGACTACTTTAAATTAACACCAAACATTTATTAACTGAAGATAGAAGACACACCAACTCAAAAGATTAAGTTTCCAGTAAAAATGTATTATGTCTTGTACAGGTCATTATTATAATTCAATCAACAAATAATACAAATATGAAATGTCATATCCAAAAACAAAATATTTTCCTGACCTGATTCCTGACCTGTTCACAATTTACATTAAAATAAATAATAATAAAAATAAATAAATACAACAACAATGAATAAATAAACGAATACAACAATAAAAAAACAGTATGCAAAAACATAAACATTATGCAAGTGTAGTACTGGAAACCATTAACCATGAAATACTTAACATTCACTTTACTACTAATACTGGTCTGTAACTTGTTTGTAACTATAACTGGTTTTTAACTTGTTTGTAAATTGTAACTTTGTAGCTAGGTATGCCTACATAAACGAGCCAAATGCATGGCGCCGTCGTTCACTGGCACACACAAACTGGTGGCAGATTTCTTGTATGTTAATGCTATCCAACCTGTCCTGGTGGATATGGCACACAGCAGCATGGTTTAACCGTGCCTGTGTCATGGTTGTCCTGAGCCATGTTTTCAGTCGCCTCAAAGCACTAAAACTTCGCTCAGCCTCTGAGGATGACACTGGCATGACTAACAACAACCTCAAAAGGGTCTCTACCTGATCAAACAGGCCCCTAACTTCAACAGTCATACCTCTTATGACATCAGCTGCACCTGAGATGGAGTCAATGCTGTATTTTGAGTGAAACATAGACAGCTGTACTTGTAAAGTGATGCTGTCAATTTCTGGGTAATCATTTGTCACTGAACTCACTGTTCCAGTGAGCAGGACATTCTCGAGTTCCTGTAGGACTTTCAAATCAGGCTGGCTGAATCTCACTTCAAACTGGGTGTCTACAGAATCCATGAGTTTGTAGTATTCTGTCCTGTACCACTCCTCTGCAGTTGCAATGTGGTGGCTTGATGCCCCAGTGTAACGTTTTGGGGGGGGCCTTTGGTGGGGAACTTGAATGGGTTCAATCCCAAGGGAATCAATCATCTTCTCTGCTTTGTCAAAGATTTCTTTAAATTTCACCTCACTCCTATTGGCCCTTAGACAATCTCTAACGCAACCAATGGCACTCATCATGCCAGCAATTGTCTGTGTGCGCTTCTGCAGAGACTTGTTTAGACCCTCAAGGATCTCAATTACCTCCAGAGCTAAATGAAGGCCCATGACCGTTTTCCCCCTCTCGAATCTGTCTCTCAGCCCATTTGCCTTTGGATTGTTCGCACCCATCTCCTCCAAGCTGCTCAGCACAGATTCATACTGTGAAAGCACAGCCCTCACAGCAGGGCCCCTCACTGTCCATCTCGTTGGACAGAGAGGTCTAAGTGAAACAGAAGGGCCTTCTGACGCTGTTGCTACAGCAGAGAAGGTTGCTTTGAATTTTCCTGAGGTCTTGCTCAAGGACCCCAATTCATGCACCCACTGCAGTGCATCTCTGATTACAGTACTGGACTGGCAAGCAGCCTGCGTGATTAAATTCAGGCAATGTGCCCCACAATGCATGAAGAGGGCCAAGGGCTGCTGCCTCTTAATTTCAGCCTGCACCCCAGAATGAATTCCAGACATGTTGGCTGCGCCATCATACGTTTGCCCCCTCAGACCTTTAATAGGAATATTTAGCCTCAGGAGCACATCCTTTGCTACTTTAGCAATAGCCTGTCCAGTAGTAGCTGAGAGCTCATATAAACCTATGAATGCTTCTTGGGGGACTAAATCGTGGTCCACATATCTGAGGCACACAGACTCCTGCTCTTTGCCAGAGATATCCTGTGTTCCATCAATAATAATGGAGTACTGCAAAACAGGTAAAGCCTGTATTGATTTTGCGATGTCCCTAACAATGTTATTCCCCAATAATTGCAAAATCTCATTTTGCACGTGATGAGATGTGTAATCAACTGACTGGGATAACCAGCTAGAGAGGCGGGGATCTCCTTTGGCTTTGTGCTGCAAAAGTTGGTAAAAATTACCTTCATCATCATTGTGGCCACGAAATGCCAACCCCTGTCTCCCGAGGAACTGAATGGAACAGACAATGTTTTGAAGGCAGTATCTGCCATTTTCCTGCTGTCGTGCTAATGCACTCGACAGCTGTGCATGAATTGGGGTTCTTTCTTGTTCACAAACTGTCACTGCATGGTGGTGGGCTTTACTATTTTGGTGAACCTCAAACCTATGCATAGCATTTTTCCAATTTTTGAAGCCTTTGGATGAGAAGGCTGGGTCTGCTTTTTTGGACAATGTACTTTTATTTATTGTGTAGGTCTTCACACAGTGGAAGCACAAAACTGCCTGGATTTTTGGGCTATAGTGAAGCCATGGATACCGCCTGTACCACTGTTCTTGAAAACGGAGGGTTTTATCTGAAAGTTTCTGTACAGGAATACATTTTGGGTCAGGCTGATTTGGCGTGGACTGGATATCCAGACTCTCCCCTGTGCTACCCTCTTCCTCACCACTGCTGTCTCCTTCACTACTCTCTCTGATGCTACCTGTACCTGGAACCATTGCCTAAGAAAACAGACCACACTCAGTTAACTACATGTAAAAATATGAAATATAACCAAAGTTGATGAGTTAAATTGTACAACCTAAGTTTATGAGCTAACTTTGTCTGTTCATGCACTGACAACTCACCTCAGACTCCAACTGTCTACTACTACCCGACATGCTTGCTGTTGGGACATCCTATTCAAAACAGCATAAGAATAACCAACGCTGATGAGTTAAATTGTACAACCTAAATTAATGAGCTAACTTTGTCTTTTTATACTCTATGTAGTATCATTGTAGTAGGTCTACTAAATCATTGAAAACTCACCTGAGACTCCAACTGTTTTCTATCTGAAGTAGGCCTACTACCCGGCATGCTTGCTGATGGGACATCCTATTAAAATAGCATAATGTCTTAATTGGCCTTAAATTATAGGATACATCACACAATGTAGAAAATACAGTATATAAGCAGTCAATGGCACATTTGACAGCCACGTGAAATATACCTCTCTGCCTGATGGAGAATCCTCTGCAAAGCTGCTGGGTTGTGTCTGTAAAACAAGATTTATAATCACTTTCATTTTACAATTAACCACTTATTTTCACAATTTATAGGCCTAAACACAGACTCATGAAACACTGCCAATTCTGGTCTAATTAATAATAATAAACCGCCTTTAACCCCTTAAGCTCTAGGCCTATTTATCAGTCTACCTCCCGAAAATTACATGCCCATACTTAATGTAGTATATCTCCACAACTACAGGGGTTTTCTGAATGATCTTGGGCTTAAAATAAAGCTAACACCTGTGGGATAGGTGTAGAAGTCCCAGAATCAATTTAAAATGTACAGTGTTAAAGTAAATCCAGGTAGAATGAAGGAAAAAAGTGAAAAAACTTGCTCCTTCCAAAAAAAAAATCATCTATTTGGGTTGAAAATTACTAATACTGAAAGCTAATAATGGTTAAAATAAATTTGTAGCTGAGTTTCTTGTCGACATTTTGGTGTATTACATGAACATATTGGTGATTATTAGTCAGCGTAACAAGAAGGATTTCAACTTTAAAACTCCAGGGTCCCCCCCTGGGGGGACCTTAGAGTTTAAGAGGTTAAGATATTTCAGATCATTTTCAAGTCCAGTTGGGTGTACATTGAGGTGCAACCCCGACCCCTCGCGGTTAACACTGCCATCATGTGGCCACCAGGCTATTAGTAGTAGTAGGAGGAGGAGTATAACTGACTTTATTAATTCACCTGTAAATTCACCTGTAACTTTAAATTATTGGTAATGTCACGATAGTGTTGTCTTAACAGCAAAGACGTGTGCCCTCCGCATCGCTCGAGTTACCCCATGGCGGCACATTACACTTAGATGCTAGCTGTTACTGAGCAGATACGACTCCTCTGGAAGCCCGACATCCAAATGCACACTTTACCGAACCCATCCCTCCCTTTTTAAGTTTCAAGGTTTATACATGCTGTGTGAGTAACTTACCGCTGCTTGGGTGAAATAATGTCTGATGTCCTTCAGTTTTCTCTTCCTGCCCGATTCTGACATAATTCTGGTCCAGCCAGCGAGGCGAACCGTAGTAGACACGAAATTTAAAATTTCCCGTTTCGTCCAGTCGCCAACTTCACAGTCGGAAGAACTTGGTCCCAACAGTATGACATACAGGACGGTGAGCCAATCACAGATAGGAAGACTGTCCCTACCAATGACGCTCTGTCTGTGAGAGGCGGAACGAAGGGAACTAAGAAGGGAAAAATTAACCCTTTGTGTTCCGAACCGAATGTTGCTCAAACTCCATTCAAAAATAATAGGTAGGGACATTTTAACACATTGAAATATTGGTATGGACGTGTCCATACCGTCCATACCTAATTCTCCGCCCATGACATATAGAATCTAATTATAGAGAATAAACATCCCTTAATGTCTGAAAACAGGCAGAAGATCGAGTTGAGATGACCTGATGTGATGTCAGTTTCACAGCGCCAGAAGTGGATTTGATGTGGCCGTAAACACTACATAACCGTAATGATGGGGAGCTCAGTAAAGTAAACCACTTAAGCCCCAGTCTAATATGGAATATCTCTACAACCACAAAGGTTATGGACTTAAAGAAAAACCTACAGCATGTAAGTCGACCACTGAAGTGTCAGACTCAATTTATGTTGCTGTTTCAGATCAAAGATACTAGAATATTGCATTAAATGTATTACATGTTATAGCACAGATAGAAATACTTAAACTTACTTAAAACAACTTCAAACAGTAACACTGTGTTTTACTACAGATAAAAATCCTTTAGTGTTGGAGCTGAGGTTTTCTCATGCAATATATGAATAAAACTCAATGCTGGCTCCGTATCAGTTTTTGTTTTATTTTGTTATTTTACCATGTTAAAAAGCCTCACAGGGAGTCTGGGGGGACTTTAGGAACATTTCCTCCACGTGAAAACAATTACATCATCATTAGCCTAAAGTGTGGTTGCAAAAGAGGCCCGATACAGAACTGTCAGACGTTCAAGAAGCCGATGCACAGAGGTTTGCAATTAACAGCCAGGGAGGCCGGGAGGAAATTAAGCAATTCCTAGAATCCACCTAATAACCATTATTGTGACAAGTTTACATCATTTTAAATCATTACAGCAAATTTATATCTGCCATGCGAGGAATGCTTTGTGTGATTAGTGAAGATAAACACCTGTCAGTCTGACTGCACATTTATAGCATACCAATGGGAAAGGAACGACTGCTGTTGCACAAAGTAAAAACTGTTTTTATCTGATTTAATAAAGCTTCGGTTCTGCAAGAGATGTTTTTTTTGAGAGTGGGAGTGATTTCCGATATTTACGGATAAAAACAACAAAAACAAATTAGATAAAGACTCGTCTGCCATTAGTGCAAAACCGAGCTCAAAGTTCACGCGGACTACGGCCGGAAACGGGCAGTCTCCCTCCCTCGCCCTGGGACAGGAAGTCATAAAGCAGGATTAAACGGCTGGCACCGCTCACGGCCCCCACCGCATCAACACAGAAATGTCACGGGAAGTCATGGAGTCCTGCAGTGAAAACTCAGAACCTCTGCAATAACCCGAGTTATGAAAACCTGATCCATCAAAAGGCAGCGGGACGGCTTCCAGGGTGGAGATTCTGCATATACCGAAACGTGACACGAGGCTTAGATGTCCAGGTTCTTGTGCATTTACATGAAACACAAAAAGGTCCCACTCGGATTAGTGGAGTGGAAGGAATATGAAAAAGGTCGTTAGGACTCGCTGAAATGTGGAGACAGAAAAAACAAACACGAAAGCATAAAAGTTTGAGCCGTGACCTAAAACTGACCCTGTGAGTAAAGACAGAATAAACGACCTAAAATAACTCCTTACAGTATTTATATGTTTACCAAGTACTTCTTAACTGGTCCAGTTTAGTCTAAAACCCTATAAATCTCACATTTATCCTATTATGGAGAGGTCCCACTCAGTATAATCAGTATAATGCTATAATGCTAGTTTGGGATATTTATTTGCTTTTGACCCACTGCACTGGTATTTTAAGTCAGTAGTTCTCAAAGTGGGGTCTGGGGACCCCCAGGGGTCCTTGAGGGGGTCCCCATAATAAAGGGGAATCTTTTATTTTCACTATAATTCCTTCCATAACTGCACACAGTCAGTCACAAGACAGAAGCATTTGTATGGAGAACTGAAACTGCCAAAATTAAAAGTGAATAAATCATTTTATTCTATAAATATTAACATATACATTTGCTATTATTTTCCCTTTGCACATGAATAAGAAGGAAAATAAATAAATGGGGCATTTATGTGCAAAAGGAAAATAATACACAAACACATTTAATTCATTAATTAAATGGAAAATGTAATAAATATGGGAATTTACAGGCATATTCATTCATCTACTGAGTCATTTTGATCTTTTGATCAGTTTCAGTCCTCCGTAACTTTGTCTACTTTCTGTTATAAAACATATAAAAGTAAAAATCAAATCAGGTGGTTTCCATTGTCTAGTTTTTGTGAGTTTAAGGATCCCTGACATGAAGATTAAGATATGAATCTGAACATCATGAATCATGTTTCTGCCACTGTTCATCATCTCACGCTTACAATGGTTAAGAATACAGACTTAATGCACTATTTCTAAATCTCTATCCAGGCTTGGGAAAAAAAGAAGCTATTAATAAGTGTATTTCCCTCAGCCAGCACTTTTCATGTCCACTTGTCTCCTTGTCTGCCAGGCAAATCCAATATGTATGATTGGGGCTGTTTTTTTCTCTCTTGACTCAACCATGAACATGGTAATGTCGCTGCATGAGAAACACTATGGGGGAACTTCATGTTTAAAAAAAACAGCATGCAGAAACCCCAAAAATAACAGCTGCAATACCTCCAGCTACTGATTAGGAGTCAGCTACTGTTTCGTCTTCAAAACAGGAGCTAAACACGAGCTTTTAACTGAATCATGACTTGGCACATAAACTGTGTCTTCAGTCGCTCATTGTACCGTTTACACATCTCTTGTCACATTGTGTATATGTTGATAAAGGAGCTCAAATAGCAGCATATTTTAGTCCCATTTACTTCTGGCTTTATGCTGAAAATGTCCCGTCTGAACAGGCAAATGGAAGCAAACAGAAAAGTAGAGGTGTCACTATGATTATCATTGAAGATTTGTGAAACCCATTACAACTGATCCCATTCACTGCACTGCAGAAGCTGAATATATCTTCGTTTCTGGTATAATTAGACCAATGTTGAGTAAAATCATCCTATTCCACTGGCAGATCATTTAGCTGATTTCAACATTTTTTCTTTATTTTAGGCAATTTAATCTTTTTTTTTTAAAGAAAATGTAGATTAAGAAAACTAAATTGAGCAAAATCAGGAAAAAAAAAAGTAAAATAAGATAAACTATCTGTCAGTGGAGTAAAATAATTCTTATCAAATTTGGATGAATTGTACCAAAAGGAAGCTATTTTCCTGTGTTAAGATTTCAGTGTTTGCATCCAGGAATGTGTGTATGGTTCTTGACAGGCAGCAAAAGCAGAGGTGAGCCTCATCTTTCAAAAAAAAAAAGAAAAAAACCCTCATCCCTGTTTTTTCCATCTTGTTAGGAGGCCACCTGATTCTGTTCAAACATCATTATATCTGGATCAATTCTGCCAACGCAAAAATGTTGTCGTTGGATCCTACGAAGCTTCTCTTTCTACTGAGGTTGTACAACGGAAATCCAGGATGTCAGTGATCTCCCTGACATGCTGTACTGCCAGACGGATTCTTACGGACGCGTCTGGGGAAACGTTTTAGAGCGAAACGCTGCACGGCGGTCAGGATGTAGCGGTCCGGCGTGCTGAACAGCGAAACACCCCTTTTGCTTTTCCTGCAGCGACCGAGCAAACAAAAACCGTGTTTACTTGAAATACAGCACTACCGAAAACCTCTGGATTGATGCCTCTATTATTCAGACGCAGGAATGCATTCTGCCATAACTATAATTTTGCTTTTTTTCACCGTCGTCTCTGCAGTATCTCCCAATACCTCGAAGAAACCAAACCTCAGGCAGATAAACCGTCGTGCATAATGAGGTGCAGGACCACAGCGGGCCTGACTCTTGCTCAATCTCAGACCCCAGGTATGGGCCATGTGGAAAGCATCGAAGTTCCTGCATAATCACCGCGTCTAAACAAACGGCCGAGGGGAGCGATCGAACAAAGTGGCGTTTGAGTAAACTCTACACCTTCATGACTGTCCAAACCGATCACCGGCCTCCCCCCCCCGACCCCCAAGGGTACTGTGGTTTCCAAAAAACAAAAAGTGGGCACGCTACAGATGGATATTCATCACGTCTCGCTGCTGTGGGAACGGTTCTGGTCCCCCCCCCACCCCCACCGGACCGGCCACTTGAAAGCCCGGATCGGGCTCTCCACGCTGGGACGCCGCGTGTTGCCGAGGCCCATTTACTTTAATATGTGCAGGGAGGCTGCCAACAACAACACGAGCGGGAAAAAAAGGGGAGGCAGAGTTAAGGGAGAGAGAGAAAAAAAGTCTCCTATTCTCACTTGGGTTTTTTGGGGATAAAAAAGACAGAAGCGCATCTGGCGGTCAGAGACTCGGTTCTGGCGGTGATGTGAAATCTTATTAAGGGAGAAAAAGGCAGAGAGGCAGAGGAGCGTCTCTGAAGAGCAGTTCCAGCAGTCAACCAAGGACGCAGGAAAAGTGTGGAGGACAGAGGGGGGGGGACTGCTACTAAAGCAATGGTTGGACATTTTATTTAAGTAAAGAACATTTGATAATTTGATTTCTTGTCAGGATTAAGTTGAGGGAAAGATAGAATCAGTCTATTATATATAAGGCTACAGTCAGCTGCCAGTTGGCTTAGTATAGCATTAATAATACAGGACTGTATAAAGTTGTATTGTGGTTTTATACACATTCTTTGTTGTGTTATGCTACTATTACCTTTTTTGGTAAAGTCTTAAATTTCCCATTGCACCTGAAGGAGGTGCTGCACATTTGCATTTAGTTTTTGACCATATTCTCTTTTTATGTTACTGTAAATTATTGTCGGATGCAATTATGACCTATTTGAACCAGGACAAGCTTGGAGGAATCTGAAATCTTATCGAGTGAAAACATCAATTAGTCCAATATTGAGTAGAATTATCTTATTCCACTGATAGATCATTTAGCTTATTTAATAGTTTTTTCTTGATTTTAGTCAATTTATTCTTTTTTTTAAATGAAAATGTTCTTTTTTCTTAAAACAAGACCAAATTGACCCAAATCAGAAAAAAAAACTTGAAATATGATAAATTATCTGCCAGTATAACAGGATAATTCTACTAAAATTTGGACTAAATGTACCAAAACCAAGATATTTTCACCTGTTAAGATTTCAGTTTCTGCAGTGTGCAACAATGAATGAAGGTAATTTGTGTGTGTGGAACACACAACGTACACAAGTCAAGCTAATTGCACTGTGGCCTTTGATAAACATTCGAGTGGCTTTAGAAATAAGTTAAGATACCGTTTGTACTACACCTGTAAAATCACATAATTAGTTAATGTAAATATATATAATAATGTATAAATAAATATGTTCTTATGGTGGACAATAATACATCCGGGGGGACTTCTCAGACCCCGGCTGATATGAACCCGAGACGATCCACGGGTTGATGCTTGCTGTTCACTGGCAGGCAGAGGGAAGCATGAAATGAGCTTTACTCCTTCCGAGAGTCAGACTTGGACGGTGATGAGAGGACTGAGGTGGATCTATCCCCCCTCTCCCCTTCATCTGTTGTCTATAAATCCACAGCTTGAGAGCGATGAGGGGATGTGTGTGTGTCAGCTTTATTTTGTAAATTAGAAGAGAAAAAAAAGAACCGACTGGAAAAAGGAGAAGAGTCTAAATTAAATCTGGAATTGCCAGGGATACAAAAAAAAAAAGAGAAAAAATGTCACCTTTGGAAGACGAGGATGGACTTTAACCAAACAATTTCATTTAGATGTTTTTTTATATTGAATAAAATACACAGTAGGATGGTGTAGCCTCAACAAAGACAAAGACAGTGAGGAGTCGGGGTGTTACAGAAAGGTCTGCTGTCATTATAAATGACTGCTTAATGACTGTTCTCTCTGTGCTGGATTCCAACTGCTGAGTCTCTGTATTATTCTATTCTAGTTTCCAACATTAGTTACTGAGCAGCTGAAACAATACGGAGCTATGATTGGGTCAAATGTTTTGTACTTGGAAAAAATAAACTTGAAACTAAAATTTCTTGAACTGTGACAACATGCATCACTTTAATATGATTTGATATTTGGGATCCCATTTCTCTGAGTTTTAGATTTAGATATTCAACTTGTTTTTTTATGATTTCAGATCTTGGTTTTTCAGTTTATTATCCTGTATATGTTGTATTTCTCAGAAATCAACATCAAACCTTGAAATTTCAGTGTCAATTTAGATTTTTTTTTCCCCAAGTACAAAACATTTGATCCAATATTATCTCCATAAACTACACAGTAATAAAAGCAATAAGGAATTTTAACACCGGGCCAGTTAACTTGATGCTGAAGGTCAAAACGGGAACTTGCCAGCCTGCGTTCAAATAAGACACAAATGCACCCCCCCTTTTCAAACTGTTTCCAATTATTTCTGAACCCCTGACTTCTTCTCTGAGACTAAAGCGGAGGGTAGTATGGAGGGATTCACGGTTTCTCTCAGGGGAGCATTTCATTTCTCCGGCTCTGATGAGGTCCTTTGTTCTCACTTTAAACTCCCCACATCACATAATTGGCCACCATCTGGGGCTCTCATTCCTATTCTCTTCCTCTTCTGTGTCTCTCCGACCGCCCTCTCCACATGTGCCGCATATGCACGTTCATGGTAAATCATACATCTGTTGTCAATCCCTTACACTTCCTCCAAAGATTATGTAACATTATAATGAGGCCAATTACCAAACCGGCTCACCCTCGGCATCTCCGAGGGTCGGCTGTTACTTTGGAGAGAAGCATGTTTGTGTTTTCTGCTGTAAAATACACAGAGATACAAAAGGGATGGCAGGGGGAAAAAAGAGAACAATGAAGGAGAGTCACAAAGATCCTTTTGGACTTTAAAAAGGCTTTTTTATATTCTCAGTTTATTCTATCACATGGTCCTCTAATCATCAAACAGCTACAGAAAAGCGTTTCTACTTTTCTTTTCCTTCACAGTTCACTCTTTATCCTCAGCTGAATCAAAAAAGTCCGTCCAATGCCTCTGATTTTCTGGCATTACGTTACTCTAAACAGATGCAGAATTTAGTCAATTAGTTTTTTCCTGTTGTCCTCATTATATTATTTTCTATAATATAATATAAAATACATTAGGATTCCTCATGCTTGAATTTTGCTCCCAGTTACTACCATCAGAGATCAGGGATTTTCCTGTTTTGCTAAGAGAAAAAAAAAAAAAAGTGCACGTTTGCAAGATCTAAGAATGCTTACAGGAGTGTGTGTTGTTATTTAGGGCATATACAGTATATCCCTAGTGGCAGGCAGTGAATTGTTTTCAAGTAGGAACAAAGGCTGTCTAAGTGAAGGGTTTCTTTCTGGAGAGATGACGAGGAGGAGAGACGCAAAAAAAAAAAAAAAAAGACATGCTGCTTTCAGCTCAACTGATCAAGGGTCGTTTGATCAGGAATGTGGCTTAATTGGAACTCATCAATAAAGAAAACACCTTATGCTGATACACAGACAGACAATATGGGATGAATCTTATTAAAAATCATAGTGGGAAAAACAACATGCAAACATAAAGAATAAAAAAAGGTGGATTGAGGAAATCACAAGTGATCGAGACTTTGTTATTGAATGACTGTACGTAGCCTATTCATCTGTAACACACACACACACGCACGCACACACACACAGCCAGACAAAGGGGCTAGTAAACCCTAAGTAATGTGGCAGGCTTAAGTTATTGATATAATTTACAATACATTAGCCCATTACCCGTGTGTGTGTGTGCACGTGTTTCCCAAGGTGGGCCGAGCACAAGCTGCAGAGTCCCATCTGTTAGTGTTGTTGACAGCTGGTTGCATGCATGCATGTGTGTGTGTGTGTGTGTGTGTGTGTGGCTGCAGGGGGTGAATGGGTTGGAAACATGACAGATCACAGCCCAGACAGAGGACAGAAACAAAATAGATAACACCACCTATTAGACACAAATTTATATTAATACATACACACTGGAGCATGAACACACACACACACACACACCCTCATTAAAACCCCCAAGCTCCATGTTGAAAACATACATTACATGATATACCACCACCCTGCAAACCCCCAGCAGCAAGACATTTTTAACAGGAAGAAAAATCAATCAGTTGTAACAGAAAAGAAGAAAGGCTCAGTGTTTCATTGCCATCAGAGTTAATTCTATGATGCACTGCAAGAGAATCTAGAGATTGTTTGGTTTAAATGACTAAAATCCCCAAAAATCTGTTATCAGATTTTTATTCAGTGCTCAAGTTGTTGCCAGTTTCTCTGTTTGCTTACAAGTACTTTCACAATTTTTCCTGCTAAAATGACTGTATATATAGCTTGTACATATTACTAAACACAACCGCCGGGCAACATCTCATCATTGTGACAGCCTGATCTTGGCATTAACGAGTTGTTTGAGAGATTGGATCAGAGCGTGAGGCCGGCAGTTTCTGCACTGACCGCTAATTCTCCAGATGACCAGCTGGCTGCTGGCCCATACAACAGGGCTTTCTCCAGCTCTAATTTTACATCTAATGCTTTGTGTAGAGTGAAGACTCTGGCCCTGAAGTGGGAATGAGAGCGCGGTTAGATAAACTTTATTATGCCTCGGTTAAGTAATGATGTACAGTCGTATAGTAACACTGGCTGATGCGTGCACCCCTGTCCGGCTCCAGATCTGCCAGGAACTAACGACTTCATCGCCCCCTTTTCTCGTTTCCTACCTCAAGCCCAATTTCTCTGGCTCCCATTATCTCCGGGAAGGCGTTCAAAACTATCACGTTACAGCTTATTGACGCCTATTAATACTGCAGAGATTTGGAAAAGTTGACATGTGCTAACCCCGAAGACAAACCAATAAAAATAACCCCCAGAGTGATGCAGGGACAAAGGACATGGAGATGGAGAATAAAATTTAAATTATTATGACAATGGGGTATCAAATAAAGTGATTTACTTATTATTTTTACACAGTAGGATATTATTATTATTATTAATAGTAGTAGTAGTAGTATGTTATTAATTCTGTTGTTGAATGATTCTCCTTTTTTTCTGGGGACCCCTCGGGCCCCCCCTCAAGGATCCACGAGCCTTACTTTGAAAAACACTCCTTTAAGTGATAGATTCAACGATTTGGATGCCGGCGACGTGCTGAGTTCTCTGACAGCGGGAGATCAAAGAGGTTTCTGTAGAAGCCCTGAGAAACACTTTACCTACAGTGGGAGCCGTTTCCCTCCGCCTCGCCGGCCCTCAGCGACGCGACAGCTGACAAGACTTAACGACTGGAGGGTGCTGGTGGGTGTATGAAAGACAACAAACTCTTCCCCTGATAAGACTGGAAATAAAAGCCACAAGAAGTGAGCCCGGGGGGGGGGAAGCGGGGGACGGGGCGTGTGAGGGTTGGGTCAGAAGATGAAAGCGTCGCCGACGCCGGGTGATGCTGCTGCACAACAGTTACGCAACTGGTCCTCTGCAAGCTACAGCAGACAGAGGAAACACTTAGGAGACCATGGGATTGTTGGAGCTTTGTACTCTGTTCAGGACTCAATGTCCTCAGCAGAATGACTGAACGAGGTCGAGACAACCAGAGATAGTGGTGATACACGTTATCAGAACAACATGAAAGTCCCATCCTGGACAGAAACATCCTTCTCCTAATTGGGGCTTTTAAAAATCTAGTATTGAGGTGTGAATATAGGGTTGCCAAGGGGTGGGAAATTTCTGGTAAATTGCCAGAAACTTACCATGGGAAGTTAAGCTGGGGATATTATTATTTAATATTTGCAAGTTAAACATTCATAACATTATAGATATAACAAATCAGATAACAAATATATTTACCAAATAATATTATCAAAACTTACTTAACTTTCACTATGAGATAAAGAAATCAAACTACTAATAGACTACAATAGTAAAAGATAAGCCTGTAAACCTGTTGACAGGACACCCCTAGCTATATCCCTGTTAATTACTAATCTTTGTATTCTAGATTTTTAAGTAATGGACTTTGTATCTGTCAGAAACACTTCTAACGGTAAGAAAAGCTCCAGAAAAGTCTCTTTTCCCAGCGTGGCCTCACAGCTGAGCATGCACAGAGCGCAGAGTATTTTTTCATGATTTGCATGTTCTCATCAACATGGTGGGAGGCCCCAGAGCATCATGGGAGGTGACTCTACTCCACAGTCTCTACAGGTCACATAACGCGGAAATAAACCCAAAGTCAGGAACTTTTTCGAAGTATGCACGTCCATTGAAATGAACAGTGGCCATTTTTTGGTCCAGTATCCAGTTTTGACAATACATCCATGATACAGCATCACCAGCACTGCACGTTGTGTCACTCTGCCCAGTTTCTTACTGAAGAAAGTAGTCCTTGTAATGTTACAGTTATTGTTTCATAGCATAGTGGTGAATGCATGCAGCATTCGTGAGTTGCTGGATTTTAAAACTTTTGGATCTATTCATGTTTACTCCCATATATTCCTGTTAATTCCCAACCAAAGTTTCTCCTGAAATTGCAACCCCAGGTTTGACAGTAATAAGATAGGAGTCTGTATAGTTACACTGTGCACAGACAGACATTTTAGCCAGAGGACAAGTAATACTTAAACAGCAGAAGTCTTATCAACAACATGCCAAAGAAAATCACATGCTGGAGGCAGCGGTTTCCTTCAAACTGGCAACTTGCGGTGCTGATACTGATCAAATTTCCAAATCGGCTCTGAGACATTTAGGAATCCATTTGTGTTCGCAGTAGGAGAGACAGCGGGAGTGCGACCCCGAAATTGCTGCCATTTAAAGGAGGATTAGCGCCGTGACCTCAGAGGTCAGAGGTTATCTGCTCGGGGGAAGTAAACGGGGCGCCGGGCTGGAAATAAACGGTTTTATTCTGCCGGCGCTGCTGCAGCACTTCTACTGTTGCCTCTCTGTTGTGCTTTTCCTTTACAGTGAGCGTGCATGTGATCACTGGTGGTCATCACAAACTGAAGTGGGTTTTCCAACAATATGTTATTAGAATTATATGGAAGACTTCCTGCCAACAAAGGCTGTGCCCAACATCCAGAGTTTCCTTGGTCACTATCAAAATAAAAAATCTCTGGCTCTTGTCTTCATCTTCTGATGAGAGAGGCGATCGACTTTCTCATCAGCGCAAAGTAATAGAATGAGTAAAAAAAAAAGAAAGAAATGCTTCTAGTCCAATATGCCCATGTACGGTCAGTCAGTATTCCACAGGCTGGTTAAATAAATCAGAGGGTCTCCAGAGAGGAAAGCAAAACAGTTGAAGGGTCCTTCTAAACTCAGCATCACCAGGAAAGCAAATAGCTCGGGTCCAAGTGGAATTCTCTTTAGGTATGAACTGAACCCCTGAAAACGCATGATACTTCAGTTCCTCAGCTGCCATAATAACCACATGACATGAGATATCCGGGTGCTGTGATGAAACATGTCTCTAAACTATACATTAACACCGTGGGGGGGGAGGCAGTACAACCAGATGGAAGTATGTCTGTAACTTCTGTGGAGCAGCAGAGAAAAATCACATTTTCCACAGTTTCCACAGGATTATCAGAGCTTTAAGATGGTAAAAGAGGTCAACAATGAGCCTAACCTAAACATATCTATCCATTTTCCAGCTGTACCACAACAACTCTGGACTGACAGTGCCTTTAATATCAATAATATAATAAGAATATCAGTGACACTGCAAAAACTAAAATATTAATAACCAAAAATATCTATTTTTTCCCCCTGATTTGGGTTAATATGGCCTTGTTTCAAAAATACAAGACTAACATAACAAATTGACTAAAATAAAAAAAAATGAAATACGCAAAGTTATCTGCCAGTGAAATAAGATAGTTCTACTCAATATTGGACTAATTGTACACAGATTGGTAAAAATTCATTTTTTACTTCCCACTCCATCGTACACACTTGTCCACCGTTCCCACCCTCTCAGATTCTGGATCAGAACCCGCTAGTCTCTCCATGTCTTCATCTCTACCCTCCTCTCTCACAAGTCAGGCAAACATGTGGTGTATTTATTTGTGTTGTTTTTGGCTCTTGTTGGCTGGAAGTGGATGTTCCCATCAGCAGCAGCAGCGGCAGCGGCGGCATTTGTCTTTCTGATTGGCAGCCGCACCAGAGTGGGTGGGCTTTACCCTCATATAACGAGAAAGTTAAACCACTAATGAACCACTGTACCTTATGTGCAGAGGTGGGATATTCCCCTTTAAGTAAGATGAGGCAATAAATGACATTCATCTGTATAGTTCTGCTTCAAAGCCAGCACTAATTGTGATAAAATCTATTCTTTGTGACACTAAATGTGCTAAAGTGTAAGAATTGTAGTATCTACACACAGAAATAAAATATAAACCTACAAACAATTTCTGCCTCAAACTGAATTGTGGACAACTGGACTAGTATTTGTCTAGGATTTAGGGCATTGTGCCTCTCCAAGTGGTGAAATGTCTTCCCAGACAAATACTAGACCAGTTTTCTATTCATTTTGAGAGAACAAGGACCTGAAGGAATGAGAATATTCAGTCATACCTGTACATACAATCATTTTATCAATCCGCTCATCTTTATTCAGGAGTTTACCCAATTGATCAAATCGCACATGCAAGGCTGTTCACAGACCCACTGACACGCTATGATGAATTTAATCGATAGCTACCCCACCAAACCTGACAGAAAGATCGACCGTAGATTTCTATCAGCTCCATCAATGTTTCTAATCGTTCTGTTGGAAACATCCAAGGTCATGTTAATAGAAAAAACAGCCGCCACATTAAGATGCATGTGAATCTAACTCAGTTCATCAAGATTTCAGAGATGAAAAACAGGAAAACGTAGATCTGAGGAGAAACCACCCAAGAATAAAAGGTTATAAGATATTGGGGATTTGAATCCTTTCTGTTAAAATGCAAGGTCACGTGAGTGAGTCGTGTTCGTCCCACTTTTTCTCTCTGTTAAACAGGAGATTTGTATTCCCACTGCAACTTGTTACCGACACTGCCTCCAACTATTGTACAAATGTGCAGCGGCAACTAAATACATCATTTTTTATCCGATTTATATCTTCTGTTCAGTTTGAGAAAGATAAAAAATGTCACAAGCAAGTGAGCAAATAACCCGCTTTACAAGTTGGCCTCTGGCGAAGCGACGCACACTAGAGACAAACACAAGAACATTAATCGATGATAAGGGGGAAAAAAAACCCTGAGAGTTGTCCCAGATTCATTAGACGGAGCTCCATCGATTACAGGAAGAAGGTGGAAACTTCAACAGCAGCAATTTGACTGAATTGCAGGGGAAATGAGTGGATTTTCCAAAGACGTTCTGGAAAAACTGAAATATGAGTTCTCTCTGTAGGCTGGCTCTGCACAACATAAACAAAAAGTGGAGTAGGGCCCAATAAACCACAGATTCCACTGTCGACAGCGTCTAGTTAACAAGGCTCTGAAAGGGACATTTATAGGGACGTTTCTCACAACGAAAAAGGGGAAACCCCCCTTAAATAAACTCACTTTCAGACTATTAATCCAAGCAGCGTCGCAGAGGCCCCACTACAAGGCAGCGCCATTGTGCTCGGAGGCTAGACAGATAATTAAAATGAGTCACATGCTGGGAAGTCTTCCCCCCTCCTCCCAGAGGACACAGACGTCTCTCTTTGTGTCCGGTTTGTTAATCCGCTGACGGCTCGTCGGCTGCTCTTTTCTTACCTGAACCTGCCCTTTGCCCATGATCTTGTCCACGATCTCGTTGTCGTCCTTGTTGAGCATCCCCCTGTCGAAGCACTTCTCGTAGCACAGGATCCGCAGGTACTGGGAGCCCTCCAGCTCGATCTCAAACTCCTATCAGACGATGCAATAAAGGAGATAAAACGTCTTGGTTCTGCGATAGAAAAATACATAAACATACCAGGAGACGTTTTCATAACGGACCTCGTTCCACTGAGGTTCTGCCGTGTCCCTGAACACACGGGTCTTGGCCTTGCTGACGAAGTACCCATATGAGTCCACTTCCAGGGTACAGTATAGATCTAGGAGGAAACACAGAAGGTAGAAAGAGCCATCAGATGCGTTGATAAAATACATTTTTATGTCATGATTGTTTTAAAACCACACTGTATATCTGGCCTAAAGATGGAGTCACATTACAAGCCTGTATTTTTATATCTTGCAGTAAAGATAAAGCCATTAAAGCAGACTTTTAAGGGGTATTATTTATTTATTATAAAAGACAATTGTGTCTTTGTATTAATCACTTAAGCCTAGCTTTCAGTTTTCCTGCTATAAACAATAATAAATATGGAATATCTCTGCAACCGCAAAGGTTATGGACCTGGTATCAATAGAAATCAACATGTGAGGTGACTACAGAAGAGTCAGAATCAATTTATTTTGCTGTGAAAGAGCAAATATAGTTAGAATACTGAAAAAAAAGAAATAACTGTGTTTTACTACAGTTAAAAATGCTTTATTTAAAACTTAACAAGATCAAACTGACCCAAATCAGGAAAAAAAATCAAAAAAGGTAAATTATCTAAAATGCAAAGTTTGCAAAGTGATGATTAATAAATTGAATTCAAAGATTAATTAATTGTTCATGAAATCATAAAAGTCACACTGAGGAGATTATAAAAGACCCAATTAAATAATCACACAAACAGATCAAATCTAAATTAAATATCAAACTACTACTGATGTTACATTAAACTATTTTTATTCTTGTATTGATAATGTAGATATTGATGATAAATTGATGCTGTAACAGTAATGTTGTGTTTTACTACAGATACAAATACTTGATTTAGTGTTTTAAGGTTTTTTCATGTGATATATGAATAAAACTCCATGCTGCCTCTGAATCAGGTGGGTTAAAAGAAATTTCAGGCCAAAAGTATTTATTGTTAATGGGCATCACTACCTTGAATATAATATTAACATAGAATTATATTCTATAATATTCTATATTCTCATAATCAAAGTTTTTTGTGCTGCATAATTTGTCAAGCTTGATTATTTTCTGCATGTTTTTCCCGTGGTCACTTTTTTAGCATGTGCATCTCCACCAGTTAGTATAAATATGTGAAATTTAAACATAATAAAAATGGATTCTTCAGAATTGTCATTCACACTTTAACCCGTTTTTAAATGTTTAAAAGCAAAAATATTCCAGAAAGTATTAGATAGATGGTCGCAGATTAATAACAAATGCACACTTAAAAAGCAGGGGGCCCCTTAAAAAATAATATGGCCAATATGTTGCTGTCGGTTATCTGTCAGACATCAATCTCCTGCCTCCGTGCAGCATCAGGACGCCATCATATCACATATGTCGCTCCTCTGAGATCAGCTCGCGCTCGGCTCTGACGCAGCAGCAATTAAGCGTGTTAATGTGTTTGGTTAAATGCTGCTGCAGCAGTTCCTGCAGGCCTGTCTGCAAAGTGTCTATAATATGTCCTGCAGCCTGGACCCGCTCCCTGGGGTTAACCCCCATCTGACAGCATGATGGATGGTGGTGCGACTCCATCTTTTTCCCCGGGAGGGTCAGCAGGAATGGGTAAAGGGAGCGGGAGATGGATGCAGAAAGGAGGACTGGTGGGATCTCATATGCATACATGACGGGGAACATGTTTACGCCGGGACGTCAACAAAAAAACACACCAGCTTTGTCTTGATTAAAGCTACAGAGGCACAAACCGAACCACCTGGGCCAGCTATGTTGGGTATAACAAATCGCTAACGTTACAGTACGAAGGAATCTCGTTCCATCTGGTTTCATTCCTCCTTTGTTTGTTTTCTCATCGGCCTGAAAGACTCGGGCATAATTGCTCCCAACGAGGAGGAGATTAGCGGCGGTGGTATGAGGGAAGTGCATCGGAGGGGGATGTCGGTGTGACTGTCTGGGGGATGTTTGGAAAGTAGAGTCGTATCTGAGCAATTATTGTACATTTCCACCGCATACGGAAGCATAACAGCTCACGGCTATCGACTCCGGTCGGTTTGACATCCGACTTCCCTGAAAATACACAAACTACCTGTCAGAGTCGGCACGGCACTTTCGCTGATCAAGCTGGTCTATAGTGATTTTTTTTTTTTCATGGCTGCAAAAAGAAGCAGTTTGTTGTATTCAATTTAGACATTTCTTGAATTTCTGTGATTCCTTTTCATCTGAACGAAAGGCAGTAGAGACTAGATGTGCGGCTCCTTGATTTTTTCTGGAAGATGCCTTCCTCTCCCTGTGAAATAGGCTGATGTGCCCAGACCTGAAACTCAAACAAGGTCAGAGAGAGCATATTTAGAGTCTTTTTTTTTTTTTTTTTTAGGTCTTCGCAGTGGCCCCATGGGCTTTGAGAAGTAGGACAAACTAAACGTGGCCTGGAACTCCATGAGTTTTCATTTTCCTGGCAGGTCACCATCAGGCTCAGGGTATGAGGGGGGAATAAAACGGTCAGCATGGGGTCTCTGACCGCTAAACGCAGGGGTTAATAGATTCCATCCTTTTCCATCTCAATTAAACTGAGGGCTGCAGCCCCTGTGCTGTCGACGTGTGTGTGTGTGTGTGTGTGTGTGTGTTCTTATAGAGCAGGCTAATCTTTTGCCTGAGGCAGCGTTGAATGCCGGGTCAAACTGTGGGTTCAAAGAATTAGGAGACAAGTGATAAACAGTTAAACTAATCAGCGTCTCCACAGCTTCAAGTCTCAGACACCACAGCGACTATCTGTACGTTTTTTTTTTTCATGTTTTGCTAAAGGGCCTCAGGAGAGAATATTCATCTAAGAGGAACTTACAAAGTGGACAAAAAAAAAATAGCGAAAGGGCATAATCAAATTGTTTTCATAGAATCCAGAAGGAGAAAACTAATAAAAAGTGTGGCAAACAATGAATGGGAATGCATGCGGCCGTGGCTGGATTTGATTATGCGCAGAAATCACAAGTCATGAGAACATGTGAACACTTCCAGCAGTGTTTTGTATTAAATTGTTATGGGAACAGCAGCAAGTGATGAAAAGACCGATTCTGATTCGAGCATTAAAAAAAAAAAAGGATTTCTTGTTTGACTTATAAAAGAAGAAAGCCATTGTCTCTTCCACTGCAGCAACTGCACTGTTATTCCAAAATTAGTTCTGAATATCAACGAATGAATTGAGTTTTAAACGTCCTTCGGCGTGGGTTCGACACGCTTGTGTATATTTCTCTTTGTTTGTACAACTGTTGCGTTTGACGGCTTGGTATTAGGACCTGTACACGCTGTTCCTTTGCAGAATGCGTGACTGCAGTTTTTCGAGCCTTGTGTTGCAGCAGCTGTTTAATACATATACAGGGAACAATGCGCCGTGTCACTTGCTGACACTCGGTTTGTACCTCTCTACTAGCTCATGTTTTCCACTGATTTTTTTTTTTTTTTCAGTCAAGAGTTTTTTGAGAGATGCTCAACTCCCAGCTCCTTCCTCTGTGACCCAGTTTGACTACTCTGCCCTGAGCTGAATTAAAAGCACCTTCACACTATATGAAGAAGACTTTTTTTAGTATAAATCTGTGACTTTTCAATCCAGAAGAAATAAAGAGGCTGATGATTTCATGTCTACTGAATAATGACGGCTATTTCCTGTCATTACACTTCTCCTTTCTAATATGCTGATAATCACCATATACACCACCGGTCAAACGTTTTAAAACACCTTGATTTTTCAGTTTTTATTAAAATTGTCATAGTTTAATGTGTCATCTGAACAGCTGAGAGGTAGGATGTGGATTATGTTGCTGTAGGATGAACTCCTGACTAACTAGGTCTAGATCATGGGGTTCTGCTTAACTCTAGAGCTCTAGTCCTAGAAAACACCCAGACATCAGGCTTTTTTTATTTGGAATTTCCCCAAACAAGATTTTAAGTACCAGATCATCTCAGTATAGTTTTCTACTTCTTTTCTCCAGCTTCTTTCTAAGCCTCTCCTCCTCCTCCTTAAATGGCTGTGGGGGGTGTTGGTGGTGACTGTATAGTAGTGACATCACAACTTCATGTAAGTTATAACTGTTTGTTTTAAGGCACAGTTTCTGAATACAGGCTGTGTATGTTTCTCTGTGGATTGAGTGTTTTTTAAACATGGGACAGTATTAATACACTCTCTCCTGTTATATATACAGTAAAATATATATAGGGCTCTAATAAATCTATAAGGGTCCTTTCGGTGGATAAACTCCACAACAACATGGCTGCAAAACATCTACATAAAAAGGCAAATGAGAAGCCATCATTAACCTACATCTGGAGGAAAAAATCTGGTGTAATTTTAGTCATTTGTGGTTTTGAAGGGAATTAAACAAACGGAAGACGCAGCATTACGAACACAATGTGTCAATGATCACCGGGCTTCTTTCAAACATCTGTACCAGACATATGAAATATTCCACCAGCGCTGGACAGGTTTCATAAGCAGGGATTATTAAAAACACATTATGAACATCCATCTAGTTCAGAGGAACATAAAAGCATAAACTGTGGCACAAATTTAGCCTTCAAATACCTCATTAAACACGAGGAATGTCAAATGCACAATGTTTACAACATCCCAAGGAAGAGATATTTGTCCAAATTTGAAATTTGCTCTTGGCAATAAAATTAAAAGCTCTGTGATTATATTTTTACAGCTTGTGCGTGTGCAATCTCTTTTTTTTTCTCCTGATCACTGGCATTTGGTTTGGGTATGTGCACGAAGAGGACAACTGCGCCGACTTCTGAATTTTAAAGATATTTATTATTACTTTAACTCTAAAGAGGTATGCTCGAATTGACTATGCTAGATCGATCTACTATATGTGATGTGAAAAGGTTCATTCACATAGAGTGTGCGCTTTCAACAGGCTGTAATCACTATGACAACGGATGTCTCAGACCACATTGTGGGTTGCAGTGGCAAAGATCTGGATTTCCTCTTGTTGGCCGGGCTGGGTTGATGAGCAGTGAAGAAGGTCACAAACCAAGATTCAGTTACGGCTTTGCCTATTTCTCTATTCGTGTGGCTGTAAAAACGACATTGCTGCGTTGCGGTCGCCATGTTGGGAACAGCAGGAAGGAAATCACCTCACCTACTTCTAGAGTTAGACCAGAGCACAGCAGATGTTTGTTGGTTTTTAGCGTTTCCGCCTGAATATAACTAGCAGAAGTGCTTAGAATTTACAAGAGAAAGTTAGAAACTTAGAAATTGTGTTGAGTTTTTTTCAATGAAGATAACTTTAATCTACTCTGAAATACACTCTATACATATACAAATGTGGTAAATGACTATTCTAGCTGCAAATGTATACGTTTTGGTGCAATATCTACATAGGTGTATAGAGGCCCATTTCCAGCAACTATCAGTCCAGTGTTCTAATGGAACAATGTGTTTGCTCATTGCATCAGAAGGTTAATGGATGATTAGAAAACCCTTGTGCAATCATGTTAGCACAGCTGAAAACAGTTTAGCTGCTTAGAGAAGCTAGAAAACTGACCTTCCTTTGAGCAGGTTGAGTATCTGGAGCACCACATTTGTGGGGTCATAAATCATTATTTATAACCTCGTTAATGTCTTGACTATATTTTCTGTTCATTTTAAAACTCAGGGTGGTGAAAAAAAATGGACTTTCATGGAAAACAAACTTTTGAACGGTTGTGTATATCCCTGATAGTTAATTTCTATTCATTTCCAGGTTATTTGGGGGGATGTTTTTTCAACATTATGATAAATTATTACATCAGCATAAAGTCAATTCATTATAGTGTGAGTATAGTAAAGTATGTGCTATCTGTTTATCCTAAGGTTGAACCATAAATCATTGTCACCACCTTCCTCACCAGAGAGAAAAACACCAACAACATTAACGCATCATCGACCCTAAACTGTGCCTTGCCCTGCCTGGCTCTGTACGCTCCACTGGACAAATTGACATCAGTGAAACTACCCAACTCCCCCCGCCCCAATTTCTGACAAATTCTCACTCTAACACACACACACACACACACACACACACACACACACACACACACACACACACACACATACATACACCAGTTTCTTCATTTTTAAAGCCCTCAGCTCTCTGTGCTCCATCAAGGATCAAACGGGCTTTCGGAGGAGATAGCTTTCCAATCCATTACCCAGGAAATTCCAGCAGGCCAGCTTTCATATACTAAAGGCTGTCATGGTAACTGAGGAAATTATACTTTTTTTCCCCCCTCTCTGTGTCTCTTATCCAGATATTTGATATTTGAACTGGTTCTTGTGCAACAGGGCACAAAGTGTACCGGAACACCAGCTGTCCACTACTGACACGTCTGAAACAGCCTCTGCAGGCTCGTGCCAATGTGACACCGCCTTGATAGCCGAACACACACATGCACACACACATGCACACACACATGCACAGAGCTGTGTCTGCATATAAGAAAAGCTGTGTAAGGCAGGCAATATCAGAGTTTGTGTGTGCGTGACAACTGGTGTCAGGTTAGCCAACAGGTCAGTTTTTAAATGATCATTTCCCTGCTACGCATGATTTTAGACATTCTTTCCTTTTCCTTTTTATTGGGTATTTTTTCGGTGTCGTTTTTGATGCCAGCTGTTGTTTCCACGATTCTCCGAGGCTCTCCGTCTCTATATCTTGCTTTTTTCCTCCATCCATCCATCCATCCATATCTGGGCTCTCTGTGATTGACTGGCTCATGTGTTGCTGCATATGCCTTTTCTGGCAGACGCGTACGTGCACGTCAGCTATGTGCGAAGGGGGATTGCTGGGCCAGAGTGTGCTCACGATTGAAGTGTAATTAAAAAAAAAAAAAAAAAAAATGAAAAGCTGGTTTTCGGGGCCAACTTACTGGCTGACTCCTTGAAACCTTTGGCGGAGTGGACGATCACATGCAGGAAGCCGTACAGGCCAGGAGTCTCCTCATCTGGAAAACAAGCACACGCAGCGCAGCCGATGCCGTTAGTGTAAATATGTGACGTACTCTATTTAAAAAGCTTTGCAGAATGGAAACATAAAGCAGTCGTTGCACTTACCTGTGTTTTTAGCCCTGATATCATCCGTTTGTGTTTTACATGTATTCCAGCCATTCTATTCAAAAACTGTATAAAACTGATATTTTTGCATTTTTTTTTTCCAGAGCTATAAATACAAGTACACTCAAATTTATGTTTGAGGAAAGGCAGATTAAACTTTAAATCACATTAGCAAAGCCAAACGGCAAAAAAACAAAAGCACTTTTCACTATTTGAAGGTCTGCAATTAACTGTTACCACAACCTTTTGTCAGATGTGTATCAGACCTCCCAACAACAAGCAGCGGCGTTCTGTTGGGTGGCCTGATATACCCCCTGTCCTGCTGACGGACACATGGAGGGGATACACTCCTGCTTTGGTAGAGGCCTGCGAAGCCTCGGCCGTTTCCTGGTAAATAAACGACGACGGCCTGCAGGACTGATCAGAGATGTGCTGTCCGCGGCCGAGAGGACAGGGGTCAGCTGTGAGTGAGTTTGTGTTGTGTATAAGCAACAGGGGAGTTTCACAGGGAGTCGGTTCAAAGGTTCAGCTTCGAGGTGGCCGCTTTTTAGAGCAAAACCCAGATTTACTGATTTCAATTATAAGCAAGAACGATAAACTGAGGAATAACCGGACAAAACTACGAATTCATTTGTGATCACTGACACGAGGAGTCAACTAAAAGTATGCCAGTGTGGAGCTAGAACGGCTCTTTGCAACATCATCCGTCCTCTTAATTATGGGAACATTCCTTTGCCAGCTGGTCCCCATTTCAACCTCTACTGTGCTCCGTGCATCACATGTCACAGAGGTAGGGGTGT
This sequence comes from Lepturacanthus savala, assembly GCA_030544235.1. NCBI lineage: Eukaryota > Metazoa > Chordata > Actinopteri > Scombriformes > Trichiuridae > Lepturacanthus > Lepturacanthus savala. The sequence goes on along the minus strand of CM060479.1, from coordinate 7,516,799 downwards.
GTGTGTGTTTGCGTTATAATGAGGAGAGGGTCAAACGTCTCAGACAAGACGTGGGGCCTGAGCTTTAACACGGAGGCGTATCACAAAGGGGAAAAAAGGGGGGAAATATCAACATAATAAGGCAAAACGACTGACCTGAGGTTTTAATCAAGTTAACATGTTAGTAAAAATGTACAGAAAACTACCAGTGAGAACTGCCTAGTTGTAAAGCTACTTCCCGCCAGAGTAAAAAACAAAAAAAAAAGTCATTGAAAGTCGTAATAATGAGATGAAAAGTGAAAATTATGAGATACAAAGTCAGAATTAGAAGATACAAAGTCAGAATTAAGAGTAAAATGATGATATTTTCAAAAGAGCAGCTCTTTTTCTTTCCATTTTATCTCATAATGACAACTTCTTATCTCACATCTTATCTCATTATGTCTCATTGTGTCTGATAATTTCAACTTTTTATCTCTTTTCCTTTTTTTATTATTTCTCTGGCGGGAATGAGCTTCCATACAAAACAGTGAACATCATTAACTAAAACATTTGAAAATAATAATGACCTAGATTATAAGGACGTGTTTTTTTTTCTTAGAGAAATATGGTGGATGCAATGGAGAAGTTCATAGTGAGAGAATATTCAAATGAATTATGCAATTGGCAAAAAAAATAATCAAGGTCTAATCATATTCAGAATAGATCAATGACTTAAAAATGTTTTCACAACTACACTCTAAATATTTTAAGGAGACACTTAAATATTATTCATTCCCATAAAATCTTCTACATATCTCCTCAGTCTCATCATTTACTGCCATTTCATGTTCCAGAAGGCAAATCATCCAATATCACATTGAGATCTATTGGAATTGAGAAGGTTCTGAGGAGACATGGACAAACTGCTGATAAAGTCGTAGGCAAACAGCTACCGGCTTCATATCCTTCACACTTTATTACACTATGGCAAGAATGTTGATCTAAGACCATCTGGTAAATATTCAGTTTAAAGGTCTATTTCTGTAACGGTTAATAGACTTTGCAATTTGTTTGTTGGAACAATATTAGTGATATTCTTTCCCTCTGCTCGTGGTGTATAGAGCGCGTTTAGCAGCCGATAACATAATAAATTTGCCCTCTTTAAAACGTTATAGGCCAATAATGTAATAAAATGCTCAAACAATAATGTAATAACTTATTATTATGTTATTGGCTGGTTAATACATTATTGACCCGGTTAAGAAAAACATTTTTTGCAAATGAAATAACTGAATCGATAATGCAATAAGTTATTATTATTATTGGTAAAAGGTTATTACCTTATCAGTTCAGGACTTTTATAACGTTATTGGCCTATTACACTTTAAAGCAGTCAAATTTATTATGTTATCAGCTCCTATATGATTCTTTTGATATGCGTTTATAGGTGGTATAACAGCATAAATGCTTGATTGAACACAGCCTGTGATGGGAAATAATCCTGAGTTACCAGGTGAAACCTATTGCGTGTTTTATGATGTTTGAAATGGATGATTCCTGGCTTTGATGTTTGATTGACAGTTGACATCAGGAAAAAAAAACTACAGCAAAGGATTTCTTCAAAGTTCAGATGAAATTCAAATAAAAAATCAAGAATCTCTGTGATCACCACTTTAAAAGGTATTGGATGTCAAAATAGCGGTTCACGCTGGCATACTGATTCCTTTGTATATGGAAGAAATACCGCTCTTTTTTCCTGTATGATGCGATTTAGTGTTGAAACCTCTCGGTCGACTCTGTGGCTATGCCTTTATGTGTGTGTGTGTGTGTGAAAGCAGAGACCCTCATGCCAGTCAAGGAGATCAAGGTGGGTTGGCCAGATGGCTTTAATGTCACCACCAGCCTCTGACAGCGGTGTAACATGGAGATCTGGAGCAAAAACAAACATATAGGAGCTGAGAGCTCCCTGCATGGCAGTGACTTCTAGGAGCCAGATGAGAAACATATTGTAACCTAGATTCTCTCCTGCAAAGGCCCCCCTCTCTCATTATGTGGCTTTTTTTTTGTGCTGAGAATGTAATATGCACGTTTGTGTGAATTTAAGCTCAAAACGGGGGGGGAGGGAGGGAAGGAATGGCAGATTGTGTGTGTGTCTTTGTGACCGGAGGGGAAGAAAGCGTAGAGAAACATACAAAACATCCAAACACAAGAGAATAAATAAGATATTGTATGTGTTTCTTACCGTCTTTGTTACTGGTGACAGGAATGTTGTGGACAGTTCGGAGTTTGAAACAAGAGCTGGTGAGGACCTGGAGCTCCACGGAGCTCAATACACAAGACTGGAGGTCTGAGGAAAAAACACAGCAACCACACAGCTATGGTTAAACTTTCACTTTTCTGTGGGACAGTGCATATGTATATAAAAAAGTGGGTTTAAACCACTTACAGATGACGCACACAATGTTTTGTAACGGCAGTCAATAAGACAATTATAGTCAAGTCAGTGTTTACCTTTCTTCTGCAGTTTCTGGATGCTTTCCCTCCACTCTGACCTCTCATAGTCAGAGGAAAGCAGGAACTGGTAGCTCTGAAAACACACAGGAAAAGAACTGATGATTCCTAAAAGACTTACTGAGAAAGACTTCTGATGCAATTCTTAAGCTATTTTGTTATTTAACCTTTATTTCACCGGATATTTCGCCTATTGAGATAGAATATCTCTTTCAAGCAGCAGAACACTTCATAGCATACAATTTATGCTATGATTTACACCATAAATCATTAAAACTACAAGAAAACACTGCAAAACTGAAATCTCAACAGGTGAAAATACACTATTCACAATGAGTTACGGATATCATTATATACATGAGTGCTTTTCCCATTTGGTCTGAATTTTAATAAAATAAGTAAAAGTTCCCCTTGATATTACTAATAATGAAAGAGAAGAAACACCATTTTCATTACTTTAATAGTCTCACAATATCCCTAACGTATTATGAGTAATGATTTTATATTGTTTTAGTATAATTAATCCAATATTGACAAGATACTCTTCACCTGGTCAAGTTTTCAGTTTTTGCAGTGAGCAGCATAAAAGCAGGAAAAAAGATATATACATTACAAGTATCATACCAAATTTAATCTAGCACAAAGAAAATCTTTTTGTAAGGTGTGTGTCTCCCTCTTGTGGTGACATGTGAGATGTTCACAGAGCATGACGGGACTGATTTACCTTTCCGTGTTTGTTGTGGATGCGGAAGGGGATGGTGGGGGAGTGCAGGAGCAGCCACGACTCCTGCTCATTCATCTTCTTCCTCAGGCGATCCACGCGGCTCTGACCCTTCGGCGCTTTCTACAAACACAAACACACACACACACACACAACTAATCAGAAATACACCCTATATATTGCTAATGTGGTAAATGACTATTCTAGCTGCAAATTTCTGTTTTTTTGTGCAATATCTACATAGTTGTATAGAGGCCCATTTCCAGCAACTATCACTCCAGTGTTCAATGTGTTCAGAAGGTTAATGGATGATTAGAAAACCCTTGTGTAATCATGTTAGCACAGCTGAAAACAGTTCAGCTGCTTAGAGAAGCTAGAAAACTGACCTTCCTTTGAGCAGGTTGAGTATCTGGAGCATCACATTTGTGGGGTCATAAATCATTATTTATAACCTCGTTAATGTCTTGACTATATTTTCTATTCATTTCAAAACTGATGGTGGTGAATAGAAGTTTGACTTTCATGGAAAATAAACCTTTGAATGGTAGTATATATCCCTGATAGTTAAATTCTATTAACTTCTGAGTCATTTGGAGGGATAAATTATTACATCAGCATAAAGTCAATTCATTAAAAACAATTTAGCTGGTTAGAGAAGCTAGAAAATGGACCTTCCTTTGACGACAGCAAAGTTTGAAGGAAAAAATAATATAATTTCAAATAAAAATCATTATTTCTAACCTTGTTAATGTCTTGACTATATTTTCTATTGATTTTACAACTAATGGTGGTAAATTAAAGTGTAACTTTTCTGGGTGACCCCAAACTTTCGAACGGTAGTGTAAATGCATCAATTAAGGGAACGCTCTCGAAAGCAATTAATAGGAAGAATTCAATAATTAGTTGATGGAAATAAGCTCTGAAGCTGAGCCTTTATATGTAATTCAAGGATCTCAGCTTCTTGCCATTACTGAAGGAAAACAAATACACACATCCTCCTCTCGGCCCTCACAGCAGGAAGCTGTGAGTCACAGCCTGGCTACTATCAGATGGATCTCTCCACTCAAAATACCAGCCGTGGTCACTGGCTGTACCCTGGGTGGGTGGGTGACTTTTACACTGAGCGAGGGGAATAACAGGAACTCTCTGCTCCTCTCAGCCAAGGGATGTGGGGGTGTATTACTGTACGAACTCCTAACTGTCGGAGTAAACTCCCGTCACTAACCAAATGTTGCAGCACCGATAGGAATAAACCAGAAAGGCTGGTACCATGGCAAACATTTCCCAAGTGTGATGCAGCATTTCGACCACAAGTGGAAATCACAGAAGCTAAAAACAAAGCAGAGAGTAGGATGATTTTTAACCTGTTAAAATCCCAAATCCCCTGATACAGTATTGAGTTTTATGCATACATTTTATGAGAAAACCTCAGCTACAACACTAAATAAAGTATTTTTATCTGTAGTAAAACATCCACATATCCATATCTTTATAATCTTCTTTTTTTAAACATCTTACAGAATATATTCTTCATGTTCTATAATGATCCTCAGCGTGATTTCTATGATTTCATGGATAAATAATTGATCTTTGAACTCTTATCTTATTAATCATTGAACCAGATAATTTAGCTTATTTCAAGTTTATTTTATTTTCCTGATTTGGGTCAGTTTGGTCAATTTTAGATTTTTATTTGCAATTATCTAACTGTATTTTCACTGTACAAACACCATCATTTGAATTTGACACAAGTTGTAGATTTCTTTTGATACTGGTACATGTACAAAAACCCTTGTGGTTGTAGAGATGTTCCATATTTATTGTCATTTCGAGCAGGAAAACTGAAAAATAAATCTGGGGCTTCAGTGGTTAAAAAGAAAAAGATATGACGGCTCTTTAGTTTGTGTTTTTTACCCAGTTTAAAGGAACTAAATTGTAAATGTTTGGTTTTCACAATCTTTATCTGTGTATTTATACACTCATATATGCAGGAGTTCCCCCGCATTATATGTTAATCCTTGTTTTGAGAAGTGAAAAACAAATGAGGTGTAAATAATCAGCGGCGTGGAACAGGAGAGACGGTCCTTCCAGTAAGGCACAAGCGACATCGGGGAGTTTTCCATGAAAGGACACAATCAAAAACTCCCCTCCTGAGTCACTTGTGTGTGTGTTTACTTATCGATTAAAATAACTTCTTCCGGATTCGTGTGTACCTTGGCAACAGACTTTTTATCCCCTGTGCCTGTTTCCGATAGATTTGCCCATCCACTCTCCAGTCATGGCGTGTGCCTACAGTATAAATTTGGGGTGTACCACAAAGCTCCGTCTTTGTATGCCACAGAAACGTCTGTACTTGTGTTATACAGGAAGTGGGCAAAGTGCTGCCTACGCCGGAATTTGTTGGACACCGTTTAGACGGTCTCAGTTTCTGTGTTTTCTATCTTCCTCATACGCAGCAGTGATTGCAGCCAAAATATACAGAATACTTTGTCAATTAAGTGCTGAAATGATACTTCATGGATGTTACTGTGACGTTTACTTCTCTGATGTACGTTTGTTCACTTTAAGTGAAAAAAGGGAAGCATTTTTATCTGAATGATGATCCAATTCTTCACAATAAAAAAGAACAATATGAACAGTTTGCCTCAGAAAAAGAGTCTAAATCAAATCAGTGTAACCACTAAAATGAATATCTCGCTTGCACTTTAGCGACGGTTCCTAACTTCAGCATCTGTTTCCCATCTTCCCTGTCAGTCTTGAAGTGTCAGGTTTCAATATGACACCAGTGGAACATCAGTCATGCTTGATCCTGCATGTCACAGCTGAAGAATATAGAAAAGTGTTTGTGGATGAAACCTGTAGCATCCGCGTATTGTAGACTTTTATTTATTTCCTGAATAATATATATTTGTTTTCCCCAATATATTTTTACATCTCTTCACTCAAGCTTCAAAGTGGAACTCTAGAAAGAACGGCTCCGTGTGTTATTGTCTTATTAATATTAATGAGTCTTTCCTGATTGGCTGAGCTGACTCTGTAGTGACTGTATGGTTGTGGTAGTCCTGACAGCTCGTTTTAAAACAGTTTCTGAACATGCTGTGCACATTTCTCTGTGGATTGAGAATTTTGAAATATTGCTGCAATGGTGAAAATATCTTCTTTTTCATACAATTTGTCCGATATTGAGTAGAATTTTCTCATTCCACTGGCAGATAATTTAGATTATTTCACATTTTTTTCTTGATTTTAGTAAATTGAATCTTGTTTTTTTTTTATATAAGACAAGATCATATTGAGCCAAATCACAAGATAATTCTACTCAATATTAGATTAATTGTATCAAAAACAAGATTTCAGATTTGCAGTTCTGGTCAAAAACACCTGGATTCCTTTAATAATCATCTGAACGATCATGAGACCCAATCTGAAATAAGAAGCGCCTTTTTATATTATTTCTAAACAGATTCAGGATGTGTATCCTCAGTGGACATCAAACATCATTAATTCCTCTTCTAGTTTTTTCTTTCCTCAGAAAGAAAAACCCACGCTTGTTAAACTGGCTAAACCTTTCTAATCCGTGGGAATACATTGGATTAGTCGCCACATGCCGGTAAAATCCAACAGGTCTTACCTTCTCTTTCTGGATCTCATTCTTTAGGATTGAGATCTTGATCTTCATCTCTTCGATCTCGTACTCGGGCAGGACTTGAATGCTGGGGCAGGTGTCGGACTCGTCCAGGGTCTGGAAGGTTAGGTCTGCCAGGGGGATGTACCACTTACACTCGTACTGCTGGTGACGGCTGCAGACAGGACAGATGGAAAGGAAAGTTAGTTGTAATATCATCCATCTATAAAGCGAGGAGCATCTGTGTGTCTGTGGCTCACATATCTCTCAGATCAATCTCAGCTTTTGGATTTAGTTGCGCATGGAACCAAGGTGTATATCATTTTTTTGTGGAATTTTGATAAGATATTCAAAACATCATTATAATCATTAAAAGTTAAAACCCCATAGACTTGCATATCACAGAGTTGTCCTGCAGCAGCACTTTCATCACTATGTAAAGCTCCATATCACAGCGGTCCTTCTCATGTTGCTTCGCAGCGCTTTCGCTACAATTCAAAGCTCCGTTGTCCCGTTTCTTCCTGCACCGATTGTGCAGCCGACGTATGAAAAGTATTGTAACGTCTCTCAAAAACCACACGCTAAGATGTTAGCCGGTTTAGCTGCTGCTTTATTTCTCACTCTAACACAAGCTACTGTGGGATGTCTTACTCCAAGATGCGTTCACAGACCTTCAGGAAATCCCAGCACTATCACCTAACAGAACAGAATCTGGTCCTAAACTCATTTATTTATAGACACATATAACAGTAACATGCCCAGGTTGTTACTATAGAGGAAAAAGGTAAGAGCAAAGTAAGAGATTTATCATAAGTCCGGTTTTACTTGGCCTACCAACACAATTTCAAAAAGGAAATGTAGTGTGAGACTCACATTTTCAACATAAATTTTAGCCTTTTTCTTACAATAACTGTATTTTCATGTCTCTCCTTATCTCATTGTATGTCCATGTCTTACCCAATGTACAAGGTGTCTATTAAAACTATGTAACAGTACAAAACACCCTCATTTGGCCAAACATGAAAAACTTACTTAAGCTTAAATACACACTTCCTATGGGCACTGCACTAATAAAATAAAATATAAAATAATTAATCACAATTACAATAAATAAGCCCATGAAAGATGGAGGTTTTTTAATTCATAGTTGTCTACACATATACACCCCCCCCTTGAACAGCCCCCCTTCTTTGTTTCTTAGACGCTCCTTCCTCTGCTGGCCTTGGCTCAGGCCTCTGATAAGAAAAGCCTTTGTCCCAGCACTCTGAGCATTTGGGAAATGCTGATCCAGTCACACTCGAACACACCCTTGCAGGTGTTACACATAGATACACAAATATGAGGGATTGCACCATATGTAATCTCCTAGCCTACAGCGCCAAATAGAAAACGTCCATTCAGTAACCACAACCAAGGTGGGATACAGGAAAATAACAAAACACAGTGTAAATATGTAATTACAATATGTTAGAACAGAGATAATTATTGGATTCAATGGGATTAAGGATCCTCAGAAAGTCAACAAAAGGTGAGTGAGTTCCTAGGTGGTTGCTTAGCTATAACTGTGTGTGTGTGTGTGTGTGTGTGTGTGTGTGTGTGTGTGTGTGTGTGTGGTTGCTTTAGGCAGCACACAGAGATAACACTCAAGACCTGATTTATAGCTCTGATAGTTATGACAACGGTGTGTCTTCCTCGAATTGAGGAAGTCTGCGTGTGACAGACAAATCAGATAAATCGGATCCAATGAAGCGAACAGCGGCGAGCTGCACGCAATCCCGAAAAATGTGACACTTAATCTGTAGCCGGGTGTCAAGGCTTTTAGCTGTCGCATCACGCACAGAAACACAACTTCGCCTCCAGTCAAATAAACTGATTCCTCAGGCCATCTGAGTAACCTCTGTGTTCAGAATACACTTGTTTTATATTTGCTGCTCTCCTCTACTCTTTAAAACGACAGAGGTAAAACGATGCGTGTTAGACTTTCTCTATGTTAGTGAGGCATCAAACAGCCTTCATGCTTTGCAGAACAGAAACAGAGACAGGATCATAAAGTGCTGGGGTCATTCTTTCTGTTCACTGTCAGTGTTGATGTGAAAGACGAAATGATTCATGCTGAATGACAATAATACACTCACTGTCAAAAAGGCCAATTTATCTCATGTAATTTCTTATTTTTGGTTATCAGTTTTCTATTTGTTAACTCAGTTAGTTGGCACAAATGTGAGAGATTGCACCATTTGTAATCAGCCAATCGCGTCGCACCACTATCTGTCCCCACCCACCATTGCTGCTGTATTTCTCATCTTAATCACAGAGATAAAGACAGCCAGACAGACACCAGGAGTGTTGTGCATGCATGAAAACTAGTCACATTAACCCATTTAAGCCCCCATTTTTTCAAAGTTTTTAATGCATGTATGGTATCAGTTGAATCACTAATCATTTGTTTCCATTTTGCACTCTTTGCTTTGCAGAAAATAGCATTTTAATCGCTATTATAGTTGCTGATTCCCCAAATATGCTCATAAATTATTTATATAGATATATGTACATGTGAGGGTTGAAAGTAACAATAAATAATAATTTAAATAAAATGATTCTTTCTGGGAGGGTTTTGTCTTCTCCATGTTCTCAGGAGGTAGGGGCAGGAAGTCGATGACGTCATGTGACAGGAAGCATTTGGAAACTTAATTTCTTTGCTTAAAATCTTCATTTAAGTTGTCTACCATCATGTCATTAGTAAAAAAAAGTTGTATGAGTAACATATTGATTGTTTATTATTAAGTATAAAATGACAGTCATAGATTTAAATGCTTTTAGGCTTAAATGGGTAATGCACATTGGAAGCTACAGTGGGGGGTTGTGTGTGGATTTGCTGTAAACATGAGTTCAGAAACCGTTTAGACGGGTGACAGCTTCCAAAAAAAAAAGCTTCTGTGCTTTTTCCGCTCACAGTATTTCACCCTGAAATAGGACGGAGAGGAAAAGGGTAAAATGGACTCACCCCACGGCTGTCTTCTTCATCTTGGCACAGAGCATCAGGTCGGTGAAGAGGAAGACGTGCCGTAGCTTCCTGGAACTTTCCGACACCTCCACCAGGAAGCCATCCTTCACCAGCTGACGAGCCTGAGAAAACAACAAAAAAAAAATACTTCTTGCAATACAGTGATCAAACTGACCTCACATGGCTCTCATTGGGTTTTGTTTTGGGTTTTTTTCATGTTTGATTAAAACCATGAAAGTTTGGCAACATTTGAGAAACTTTGGCTTCATTTTCAGGGGGATCAGAATTCATTTTTGGACTTGAACTGGTAACATGCATCAACAAAGAAGAATAAGAATGTTAACAAAACTGTTTTCAAGCTAATTCCACAGGGAACAGGGAATAGTTTTTTTTGTAAAAGTTTATAAAATCTTGTTTGACTTTCATTATTGTGTTAAATGTGCTCCATAATTACATCAGAGGTGTTGATTGCAGAGCTTTAAAACGTAGAATTTGGTCAAACCACTCAATCATAAGTCATTTCTCAGGAGAAGTAACTGAATGACAGAGAGGACATTAAAATACTGTCTGAGCTGAATAGACCCATGTTTTTTTCTTCCATTCTATGTCGGACTCTCTTTTAGAGCTGCAACGAAAGAATATTCTGATAGTCGGTTAATCTATTGATTACTGAAAGGAGTAATCGATTGGTTGTTTGGGTTAAAAAATGATGTAAAAGAAAAGAAAAGCAGAAAATTCAACCTAAAATGTTTTTTTTGTCCAGACCCACAGTCCACAACCCAAAGATCATCAGTTTACTATTACTGAAAACTAAAGAAACCATGAAATAATCAGATTTGAGAAGCTGGAACCAGAGAATTTGGACTTTTTCTTCTTAAAAATGAGTCAAAAATAATTAATTGATTATCAAATGTCATAACTGACACTCATTGGTTAATCAACTGCTGCACTTACTCCCAATGACACATCTCCTAACCACATGGTCAATTACACATTATAAATCATTAGAACCTTGTCATTGCTCTGGTCAGTTAATTATAACAGTATGTAGGCCCTATTCAGTTATTTGTCTGCAAAGTTTCATTCATACATCGATAGGATCCATTTAATCAAAGACAAACCAGCCCACACCCACCTCTCCCTTGGGCGTGGTCACAGCGGTCCTGCGGGGGTCGATCTCCTCGTTGATGGAGGAAAGAAAGTTCTGAGAAATCCGCAAAGCGTCCTGCAAGAGGGGGAAGTCCGGGTGGTCCTTAGGAGTGTGTTTCAGCAGGTCCTGCAAAACGTGCACAAAAATACAGGGTTAAGTAGAGCAGTGGTTCTCAAAGTGGGGTCTGAGGACCCCCAGGGGTCCTGGAGGAAAAAAAGGGGGAATAATCTATTTTCACTATAATTCCACAAGGACAGAATGTAGAACCATTTGTATAGAGGACTGCAATAATTTAAAATAAATACATCTATTTAGTAGCATTAGTTTGCAATTGTTTGTTTTATTATTTTCCTTTTGCACATGAATGTATTTAATTTTAAATTCAGGTTAACTACACTTTCTGTTATAAAACATCTAAAAGTAAGAATCACATCAAATGTCTGAGGTCTAGATTTTGTGAGTTTAAGGGTCCTTGATGTTAAAAAGTTTGAGAACCACTGATATAAATGTAAAGAATCTTAACTTTAGAGTGAAAGCACTAAACTACAGTTCATACAGTGGTGTAGGATTGCCTTGATCAACAGATAGTTATTGTATTTCTTCATTACAAGTGATTACTTGTAATTTTGACTTTAATTTTGACCTTATTCTGAAGTTCTGATGTTATCATTCAAAACATATCTGCACTGCGCCGATACAGCTTTCTTAATGAATACTAAAGTCATCTCTGGAAATCTCATTTCCTTCTTGTTGAGGCTGCTTTCATCAGTACAGCAGAGTGAGGAATGGGACAGCTGACAAAAGAGGCTCGAGCAGCCGTCTTCCTTCCCAAAGGAACGCCGCCAATTTCCCCCGTCTCTTAGTTCGCGTGAATGACGGGAACATGACCTTTGTAAAACCACACGCTGTCGTCCTGACAGCTTTATGCAAATTTATTCATGCGGTATATACTTCAGTAAGCTAACTAGACACATCCGGCCATCCCTTGATTGTCAGTTTCCGCTTAATTATTACTCATCCACAAAGGTGGGCTTACTGAAGCTGGGAGGATACAGTGATGAATATAAAAAAAACAGGCTTTGTTTATTTTTTAGCTTTTGGGCTGCTGTGTGGAGGAGAATTAAGATGTGAGAGTCTTTACGTTTCCCAAAGAGCTGCTGCATTGCAACAAATGAAATCTTAACAGGTGAAACAATATTATTTTTAGTACAATTAACCCAATATTAGAAAATATTAGTCTTGTATACCCAAAAATAAACCCTAATTCAGGGGAAAAATGAAATAAGCTAAATTATCTGCCAGTAGAATGAGATAATTCTACTCAATATTGGAGTAATTGTACCAAAAAGTGAAGATACAACATATCTTCACTCGTTTGGATTTCAGTTTTTGCAATGTGCCTTCATGTATATATTTTCATATACTGGTGGTTAGGGCTGAACGATATTAAGAAAAAAATTAACTGTGATTTTCAGGGCAGATATTGAAATTTTGCTGTCATTCACGATTTTCTTCATATTGCGTTTCAGTGCACAACATTTACAAGCGTCACAGAAACTTACAAATACCATTAAAACAATAAACACCATATATATTCAATATAAAATGATAGATCATTCAGGTGTACTGGTGTTAGGTTATAAAGAGCCCTGTGTAGAGGAGACCTGAAACGCTACTGGCTGCCAGCTAGCATTAATAATGTGGTGAGTTAAACTAAATATTCCTATGCTTTTGATTTAAATCTGACACTGCATTCTACATTTTATTCTATTTTAGCTGATTTGTATTTACTCTTCAACTGTATTCAAATGTCTTTTGCAAACTGTGTACTCACATGAAGGACCAGGGTGCTTCTTGTAACACGGTCAATAGGCTTATAAAGGAGAGCTGTAGGGAGAGAAGAAGAGGGCTCTGAGTCAGTGTTTTACACACACACACACACACACACACACACACACACACACAGTCACAGTTCTGCTGTCCGCACAAGGACAACCCCGCCCTCACAGCTCACACAAAGTTAAACACAGCACCTTTAGTTTGATTGTGGACACCGAATAATTCATGAGTTCACATTCAACTTCAATGAGCATCCGAAGGACTTTTTAATCAATATATGTAGCTGACCCCGACCTTTGACCTCTTTGAGTAAGCAAAATGTTCAGGTTGGGATTTAAATGAAGGAATCTGAGTGGACTTTTTACAACATTTTGCAGGGGAAAACAGGAATGCTGCAGGTTTTTATTGCACAACAAAGACAAAGATACACACACACACTGATACACACATTCATAGACAATCTGCTTAACATGCAGTCCATCTCCAGTGTTACTGCTGCTGCCTCCTATTGATTCTGAAACACTGTACTTCAACTTCTGACTCAGGCTGCTACTAGGTAAACCGCTGCCTGCCTGGACACTGGGCTTTAAATAGTCTCTATGAAACGTATGGATATAAACATAAATAACGCAAATGAATGCATGACAGTATGTATAAAAAGTGCGATAAGAGAGTGGTGCCCACACACTTTAAACCTGCAGCATTACACTTGGCTGGCTTCCCCCGGGGAAACAGCTTTGCTGCTGAGGCAGCAGCAGCAGCAGCAGGTTTGTCTGGAGGTGAGAAACTCACACAGACAGACAGGAAGATAGAAATATGGGTTTCAAAAAATGACAAAGCCAGTGACAGGCAGCGGGCAAGATGTAGACGTGAGAAAACCCTGAGGGTGAGATGGATAGGAAGCAAACTGTAAATCAGTGGTTCTCAAACTTTTTCACACCAAGGACCCTTAAAGTGACAAAAACTAGACCACAGACCCCATCTGATCTGTGCTTTAGGACATTTTATAATAGAAAGTGTTGGAAAGCCGAGACCAAATTATGGAGGACTGCAACTGCCATTATCAAGAATAAATAAATAAAAAATGACTCGTACATAAATGAATATACCTGTAAATTATCATATTTATCTAATTTTCCATTTCATTATAAAATAAATGTATATGTGTATTATTTTCCCATTTTATTTATTCATTTATTAATATTTAAATGTATTTATTTATGCATTCATTACACCATTCATTTTCAGCTCAATATATAAAATAGAAAATTAAATTTGAAACCCAAAAAATTCATGTGCAAAGGGAAAATAATACACAAATAATAGAAAATAAATACTACAAATGTATTTATTTCTTATAAATTATAGCAATCCTCTATACTAATGGGTTTACATTCTGTCTTTGTGGAATTAGAGTGAAAATTATTACATTTATTATGTTGTTATAATTATTCTCCTTTGTTCTGGTGGATCCCTGGCACCTCCTTAAGGACCCCTGGGGGTCCCACTACTGCGTTTTGAGAACCACTGCTGTAGATGTATAAGAGAAGAAGGGGTAGCACTTATTCTGAGAGTCAGGAGTCAAGTAACGAAATGCCAAAAACATCTCAAGGTCTCAAAGTATGACGAAAAAGTGTCATTATGTTGCACTGCACGCGTCCTGAAAAAAGAAAAGACAGCAAAGGGGGGGGGGACACGTTCAAAGTGGGAAAAACTGGAAACGGGCTGACAGTTCCACTCTGTGATCAAGCCGTTCTCTATCTATTATAGTGCAGATTGTGAACTTTCAGCAACTGATCTTCAAACCGAGGGGAAGGAAACGCAGCCGAGTGAAACAAGAGAGAAGCGGAATGAGTTGTGTATGCAGGGCTGGTCGTCCCTGGCACACGGCGCTCTGCGGAGAGCCGGGATAGAGACACAGCTACGCTTCCCCTTCAGTATCACATTTCTGCCTCTCTCCCTGTGTGTGATCACTTTTCGCCGCTTATCTTCCTTTCTCCTGTCACCTCCGCCTTCAAATAAAAGAAAATGAAAGAGCTGGAGGAAAGAACAAAAAAAGAAACCTACAGGGAAGATCTTGTGATGCTTGTCATGTTAAACTTTACGCACTCTTATACACGCCTTTATACGATCAAACATAAACACACGCACGCAGCTATACCGCCAAAGAGAATCTTCTACAGGGGCCTGCTGATGCTCTTTGAAGTGAATAAAGCCTCTGGTCATTAATAATGCCGCCTCCGTCAATGGAGCTGGATCAGTGAACCAACACCGCTGCCTCCCGGAGGATTTATAGGACCTGTGTTGACTGCAAGGGCGTTCCGAGAAAGTTTAGTAAGGACTTTAGTTTAGTAAGGAACAAAAGTTAATACAGCACATGTTAAAAGTATTAATATGCTATCCGATATCAGCTGTATTGATTATATACGTCCTAATATATATACCTACTATATTTGAAATTGTGATGTGCATTTTATATTGTGATTTATTTCTTATATTGTGATGTATATTTCATATTGTACTGCAATGTTGTGGAAGAGCCCAACCAGGGACTGGAGTTGAGAATTAGCACTAGCTATAAACTCTATATGCATCACATCAGTTGCAGTCCTGTAACTATGTCTGACAGCATTGTCTCTGTCAAGTAAATAAATAACATGTGATGCATGTCCGAACGTATATTATTAGAATTTAGTCGCATTCTCAAGAGGAACTTGTTAAGAAAAAAACATCATTAGCTGTAGTCCACAAATCTGATGCTGCAATGCACTGATTATATTTAGTTAGAGATATTACGAGAGACTGAATGGATTTCAGATATTTTTGGGGCAGTAAATATTAAAATAAAAACCGGTGTTTCCAAAGGGAACTTTTACTTATTTCATTAAAATTCAGACCAAATAGGAAAAGGCTTTGTGTAAATAACAATATCCCTAACTTACTGTGAGTGATGTAGATTACCTGAGCACAATTGGGTTTTTATGATTGTAATGAAACTACACCATGGTTTCACAAACCTGGATATCTTCTTACTGCATTTGAAAGACCTGAATATGCTTGGAAAAAGAGGATGTTTCACCCCCACAGAGGACGGCTTAGCAATCATAAACTATGTCAGGATTATATATATCAATCACCACCCCAGTGCTTTACAGGATGCTAGACTATGCACTATGCAGCATTAATGCAATGATAATTTTATGGTGGCGATGCGTTTTCAGAAAGTAGGATGTTCAAAGTCCAGTCCAGCTCAGGACAATGGGGAGAGAGGTAGGATAGAGAGGGAGAATAATTGGGAGTCGATGACCTGTCGCAGCGAGGTGCGTTTGGTCCCGTTCTCAAGGTCGCCTTGACGACTTGGTTGACGGACAGATAGTTTATTGTTGCTAATGAGAGGCCCAGCCTTTGAACAAGCACGGCACACAAACACACAGGGCAAATATTAAAAGGCAGGAAGCTGTCAGTCGCCGTCGTTACGACTCAAGAGGACTGGCGGCTTTAAGCCTTTAATATCTGGAAAGATGTTGGGCTACTGATGCCGGACGGGCAACGGGACGGATGACAAATAGGGAGAGGGATATAAGGATTAAGGAAAGGGCAGCAAACACTAGCAGTACGGAGCCCGGGTCCCCACTTCCATGCTAAACAGGACATCAGATGCTTGTTTGATTTAGCACTTATGCTGCTTATTTGCGTCCGTTCATTAGGAGGCAGATGAAGCAGCGAGCTTCCATACGTGTAGAAACAAGCCTGACGGACCGAATTCTATCAATGAAGACAAAACACGCGAGATCACACATCGGCTCCTCTGGCTGGGATCCAGTTAAATCACAGGGATACAAGCAAGAGAGACAGATGGATGGGTGAAGGGAAAGAAAGGAAGAACATGTGATCAGAGAAATGAAATATTAAAAAGACGCAGGAAGTTTCAGAGCTGAGCTACAGTAGAGAAATCCTTCGGCTGCCCTGCCAAATAATTAACGGCAACGCAAACGCATCAAAGCTGCTCTGTGCTGTTGACAAACACCCATTGTTTGGTGAAAATGAAACTAGTTCTAATTCTCATGCTCCCTAACTGCCAGTAAAACAAATCATATTCTTGTATGACAATACAGTTTAGTCTCAGCTGTACGGATGAGGAAATAACTGATTTTTTTGCCTCATTTGCGACGCATAAATTAACAGAAGCTTCACGGGAACGTCGCTGCTAAAAAAAAAATCATGTGAACGTTCACCCCCATATCTCAGCCTGACAAAGCCCAGCAACACCCGTTCAGCTCAGCATGCACGCTTATCATTGCATAATGTGGACAGCAGCCTGCAACCTTTTCCTCTTCCCCCCCTGCCCGCGGTCTAGTTAAGCAAAAATCCCTTAAGTTTGCAGCAGCGGCCCACAGGCACGTAGCAGCTTCCTCACACCCTCACAGACATAGATCAGTGGTAATTGCTTTGAATGAAGAGCAGTCTGAGGCCGAACACACACACACACACACACACACACACACACACACACACACACACACTGCTGTCCTCCTGTGCATTCTCTAGGTAAACACACATGTCAAGTCACAGTGAGCAGCAGCAAATTCGGGAAAGATCACCACTCAGCAGTCAAGACAAAAGCTTCAAAATCAAACACTTTCCTCCCTGAAAAATCAGCAGCAGAAAGACACTATTTGTACATCGAGAGCATCATTGCATGTAGCTTTCAATGCCAGATAACAGATATTCAGATATACAAAAATCAATCTCTGACCATTCCGAACTTCATAGCAAACGCAGTATGTCGCCGATCGAGCATAGAATCAAATATCAAAAGATGCTGAATATCCTGGCTCACAAAAACAACACTCCAGGTCGTACACAGCTCCTGTCATGCAGCCGTTACCGTATGTGCAGTTACAACACAGTCTGAGGACCAGAAGCACCTCCATATCCCTCTTCTCTCCTCACCGGGTTCTCCCGCTCACTGCCTTCTTTCTCAGGCAACAAGACGGAGAGAGAGAGAGAGAGAGAGAGAGAGCGCGAGAGAGAGCGAGAGAGACATACAGCAGTGTGCCCCTGAAAGCCCGCCACTGCATACACAAGTAGAAGGGGGCAGGACTGGAGATTTAAAGCAGCACACGCGCACGCACACACACGCACGCACACACACGCACACGCGCTTACCCTCCATCGAGACCGTCGTGGTACAATCTTTGGCATCTTTAGGACCTTTTACTTTGAGGTTCTGAAAGAAACAGAGGGGAGGAATGATCGATGAAGGAGTATAGATCACTGCAGCAGGCTGAGACAGCTGGAGAGTCACAGGGAATTAGATTAGATTCACAAACAGCAACACGTCTCTCGTATAAAGGTTTTGATTAAAATTCCATAAAATCTTCGGTTGTTTGTTCAGCAGGCAGCTGGAAATAACAGAATAGGAAAATGGGGGGTTTTATGAGTGCAAAAATAAAAAGTGCCTATGCTGCACTGCAAAAACTGAAATCTGTACTGGTGAAAATATCTTGTTTTTGGTACAATCAGTCTAATATTAAGTAGAATTATCTTATTCCACTGGCAAACAATTAAGCTTATTTCAAGTTTTGTTTTGGTCTTGAATCTAGTCTAGTTTAATCTTTTTTTAAAGAAAATGTCTTAAAATGCCAAGACCAATTCGACCTAAATCAGGAAAAAAAAGTAGATTTAAGATTGAATAGAATAAGATATTTCTACTCATTTCTACTCCAATATTGGACTAATTGTACCAAAAACAAGATATTTTCACCTGTTAGGACTGTTTATTTGGGCCTTGTCTTTGCACACTTGTTGTGTAAATTAAACAAAGAATTTATTTTGAAATGCATTTTTTTACTTCCTCACCACCCATTTCTGTACTTTAGCAACTATACGTCCAGTAGCACTAAGACCAGCACTAACTGACTCCGATTAAGATTTCAGTTTTTTGCAGTGTGCTGTTGAAATGTTGATGCTCTGTGTGGACACCAGTTTTGGTTTAATACCCTCCATCCACTGTTAGTTTCATCAAGTCAAGAGGAAGAAATCCCACATGTCCAGACCTTGGACTGGTGCAGAGACGACCAGTAGCACCAGTCTCACGCGAAGGGTGTTTTCAAACTACTGTTCCTCAAAATAAGACCACATTTCCCATAAACACTGTTGCTTCCTGTCAAAAAGAGGATGTTTCACCCCCAGAGACTCTGTACTAGCACTCCCTGTTGTTTGTTTTCTGTTTTACTTGAGAATTAACCCTCCATTTATACATCAGACATTGGTTGGGGATCTAAAAATTGCTTTACAGGCTCTTTACATTCTTCCAGCTGCTCCTTAAGTGTCGTTATCTCATGGAGGAGGGACAACATACCTCAGATATCTTCTGGAACTGGCTGTTGGCCTGGCTGCATTTCTCTGCCGTCTCTAGAGCCACCTTATAGTTGTCCACGAAGGCCTTGTACACACCCAGCTGGCTGGCCTGGGGAAAAGAAGAGGGGGAGAAAGGTGGACGTCAGAAATACAGGAAAAAAACATGCAGGTTGTTTAATAAATGAGCAACTAGTGTACTGCCTGATACATTCACAACACAACTTCAAGTGCCATAGCGGTAAACCTAAACACACTTCATATACATCTTTGGCATTAATATTCTTTTCCCATAAGCATTCAGCAAGACGAGTTATAATGAGTGCTGCAGTCCAGCTTTTGCTCAATCAGCACATACAAATTCCCTCTCTCTCTAATCAGATTCCCATAATGCCGCTCCACTGATGTGGCTCCGAGTCACTTTCTGTTTCCTCTTCCCTTTCATTAGCAGCCCCTCTCTGCTACACTGCATGTGCATTGTAACACAAGCTGCACGGCAGCACTGCATGAATATGCATCCTGCTACAGCTATGCCTGAATGGCACCAAAGAGCTGACTTGCAGCCTATTAAAGCAATGGGATTGGATTCAGCTGAATAGAATGAATGAGTAAGACTTGACCTCTGACCTCCTATTTTCATTTCCTCTCCTCCCATTTCCCCCTCAGGTTGCGTGAGGTGGGAAGTTGAGCGGAGATGTTATGGAGTCGTCCAGCTTTATATGACACTTAAAAGATGATTTTAACAGGAACGTATGGAGAAACTAAATAGACGATATTTATAATATGGTCATTTTAGTGTAATTGTGATTCAAACATAATGACTAGCGTTGCTGCCGCTACATCATCGCATCATAATGGAGGTTTTATTATGTCTGACCCAGACCTTGGATGAAAGAGGAGAAACCGCTGTATGTATGAGGAATGAATTTCCAAAGATAGAGATTTTTGACTTGGCAGCTTGGCTGGAAAGTACAAACCAAACAGAATGACTTGATGCTATTTCACAAGTTCATCATATTCCCAGGATACACTGCGACCTGTATGAACTACGGCTGAATTTTATTTGAAATAGCAATAAGTTATACTGTAATTTATAAACTGCAATATTTGTTAAAGGTCCCATATCATAGAAAGTGACGGCATTTTATTATAAAAAGCTGTATAAGTTCTAAAAATATTGTGGCATGTTTCTAAAAACATAACCCACAGAGAAATGCGCACAGCTCATATTCACAAGCTGCGCTTTTAAACAAGTCATCAGGACTTTCTTAAAGTTGTGATGTCACAACTATCAATCTAAGATAACAGCGGAAAACTGTTGGTAGGAAAACAGCAGATTGTGTTGAGGCAAAGAGAAAAAGAGAAAAGGGAGTAAGGGAAGGAAACGGAGAATGGGAGGACAGCAGCAGACGTGTTGACTAAATGTGTCGACATTTACAAGCCGATATAATACCTGTGTAGTCTGGATAATACAAATACTCTGACATCTTGGACATGTGGGAGGCTGCAGCCAAAACATGTTTCTAACAATATCTGCTGTACAGTTGTACAGCTCTGAGTAAGACTCACACGTCACCCAAGTGCTATTTGGATTTATTTTATTTTGTATTTATTTATTCATTTTTTAAAGATGTTTTTTCTGTTTAAGCACAGCTCATGTTTAGGGTCAGTTTAAGGCAACATAAACAAACAGCAACAATAGATTGTAGACACTTATAATCAAGTATTTTGGCATCAGCATGAGGAATATTTAGCAATTATTTATATTCTGCACAGCTAAAAGAAAAACTGGCTGGTGTCTAAAAATCCCAGCATGCAATTACTGCACATAGTGTATGTGTAGTATTTTCTGTTGTCTGCAATGGGCCATAGTTCCTCCTGTGGTTGAAATACAGTTACCCTTGATGTAGCAGCAAATTTTGGGCCCTGTACGATCTTAATGCCAGTGGGCCGTGATCCATCCATGTAAGTAAAAAAAATATCACATTATAATGATGACTGGTTCTTTCATTCATCACCTGAATTGATGCGTTTGGCCTCTATTGAATGTCTGTGGGTGGACAAAACCATTTTGTGCCTCCAAGAGGAGGAAGAGGCCCCCAGAATGTCCAATATAGTCCTGTGACACGTTTAGTTTATTCTCTATCAGGATTTACATGGGCCCTCTCTCTACTCCAGCTCTGGATAGTTAGGTCCACTTTTCACCCACTATCACTCCCATTCCCCCTTGATATAAACACTTACATGGCAGTATAATCAGGATGATTTCACCATGATGACTGGAATCTCTCAAAATCAAAAACAGAAAATTGGCAACTGCATAATCCAGAAATAAATCTAAAGTGAGACATCCTTTCTTAATGAATTAGATTCACATATCACAGCGTGCGAGACAACATCATCCTGAATATACCCAGAACAAAAGATACAAGCAATAACCCATTAAAATGCTTAGAGGCACGACTTCAGCATGTGTTTTAGCAAAGCCCCTTCGGAGCCACGACTGCAGCGTGGCTGAACCCTTCCTTTATGCCTCTGGGGGATTTGATAATTCGGTTGGTTAAAAGGAAATCCCGCCAAGTCAGCGGCTGCAGCTGAGACCCCCTTTTTCCTGTCTGAAAAGAGGTGAGAAAAGTCGGATCTGTGGCTGGTTTTGTCGGCCTGCTTTCAGTAATTCGGCGTGTTGCTCCGGGGGCCTCCGCGCTGCTGACAGGGAGCAGTGGGGAGCGGAGCAGCTAATTACGGAGCCATCTGTAGCTCTGACTAAATGTTTAGCTGCCGCATGACGCGCCCATGTACGCACGTATACATACGCGGCACAGATGGAGGCTGATGGCTCCACTAATGGGCGTCACTTGGTGGTGTGACTCCGCTGCAGAAACTACTAAAACTGAAGCCTTTCTACACTGCGACTCATTCCCTCTGATGCTAAATATGAAGTCGTGTAGCGTTGCCAATCCGTCCTCCACAGTCACTGACACATATTCTCTGAATCCTCACTAGAATCATTTATTCATTAAATGTTCCATATGAAATTAATCACTTGGTACATAACTGTAAACACAAAGCTGAACCGGCTTTTAATAATCATATTGCAGCCATTAGTTCTCAGGCTGAAGTAGTAAGCTGTAATGTGAGTAAGGTTTGAATTAATGTGGTATTTATGATACATGATATTCAGTACTAAACTGAAAAAAATGCACTCAATTATTTTCTCTTTGTACGATAACTTTGTATCGTTAACATCAGAGTTTTTCACAAACCTAGAATAGAATAGAAAGCCTTTATTGTCATTATACACGGTACAATGAGATTTAAAGCTTCACCATAAAGTGGAGACATAGGAAAATATATATCCAATACAACTGATATAAAACTACTAACAACTATACATAACATACATAAACTATGCAGAACTTGTGGTACAATGGCATATACACCTATTTTCAGTAGCAAATCTGTGGATATAACAGATATAAGCTTGTTCTATCATATTTAAGTCCCATATTCTCATAGACAACCACATGAATAAACACTACTGTAAGTTGCAGACTCATTGTCGGTTACTGTTCTAGAGTATAAAATCGATACCTGATGGTTTGTATTTACCTGAATCCCTTTGTGAGATATTGTAAAACCAAAAGTGAAAGACGTCTACATGGCAGAGAACCTGTTTCATATCAGAGAAGTTCCTGAGTTCCTCATAATGAACGAGAGCATGAATATTCTTGGCTATTCTAGTGGAGTTGCGACTCTTATACTAAACTATAGAAAAATGTTCTAAAGCGAGATATTGCAGCTCGCTGAGCTGTGACCAAACTGCACAGCCGACTGAACAGCCGTGCATCTAAATGTATCCACACAATCCACGTTATGACGGCAAACAATGTGACACCTCGCTTTCCTTGAGAAAAACGCGCTAATTAATGATCCGTTGATGATAAGATCAGACCTAGAGCTTTCTGCGTTCTGATCCACATCTTAAAAGGTTAAGATTGCATCCACGGCGCAGCCATTAACTCCATTTTAATCTGTAACAAACTGTAACTAAATGCTTTCAGTTCGAAACGAAAGCTGCCAGACCACAGAAACAAACAGTGAATCACAAGCCAGAATAACCAAGAACATGTCATGACTTCAAGACTTTTTCTCTCCTTTTTTTTTGAAAGACTAAAATAGGAATATGGTGAAGTTTCGATTCGGAGGTGTTTTTGTCTGGATGTGACACACACTCTTCTCCTTTAGTCTCATCAGAAATGTGCTAACAACTTGGCAAAATGTCACAAGATCTCTCATAATGGGACATCTGATACACTCACAGCTCATCAGAGAGGACAAAAAGATCCATAAACATGATATAAACTAAATATGGGACATATTGTGTCACTGATCTCACAGCAGTTCGTCACATTGATCCAAAAACATGATATAAACTAAATATGGGAAATACTGTATCGCTGATCTCATAGCAGTTAGTCAAATTGATCCAAAAACATGGTATAAACTAAATATGGGACATATTGTATCGCTGATCTCATAGCAGTTAGTCCCATTGATCTGGTTATTGATAGGAGATTTGAAAGGAGATTAAAAAACAACTCATACGATTCTCATACGGGATCAATATAGCATCTTTTTTCCCGTCATGATGAAATAAAGTTTCTTATTTCTAAGCTTCTGCTCTTTGTACCTTGTCCTTCTAAACAGAAGAAGTAGCAGATACAAAAAGACGTCCCTGTGTGTTCATTTCCTATTTATTTATTTAAATCATCTAACTAATTCATATTTCAACATCAAATCCATAACGACACTCACCTACGACAGCCACAGTATATATGTCGCTGTGGAATAATGTCAGACAAAGGAGGTGATTGAAGAATTCATTGTCTATTATCTCTTCAAGGCACTACTACAGTACTGCCCTGTGCCAAATTATATTCAAATTATTTAAATCATTCTCTGAAATTAACCATTTTACCTGATAATTACCACTGGATTTTACACAGGAACCAAATTAAATATCTATTTAAATGTATTTTTAATGCCAGGGGTCCAGTTCTTTTCTTTTTTTTTTATATCTTAGTCAAAAGTCTCTATTACACCGTGTTGCATCAGTCGACCCAGCGTTTGCCAAACAAATTTAATGAGCACCTAATATATCTTTAAGACACACGCATCGAGTCTCTTTTTTCTTTCAATATTTTCGGAAAGGTTAGGTCTTGAAAATTTGCTAATTGGAAGCCAAAAGATGTATAGCTCGCTTATAACTTTTAACTTAGCTATAGAATAGATTAGTTACACAATAAAGAACATACAGGATATGTTGGATATGTAAAGATTGAGGCCTTACATTTTGTTTCTGTCTTTTTTTTCTCCTTTTCTCATTCTTTAAACAACGTGACTTAACTTATGTAGCCATAAGGACTGTAATACACTGTGATAGATTCAAAGAATTTTAAATTATTGCATTTAAATTATCAAATAACATCAACCAGTTCCACTTAACCAAGTTATTTAAATTGGAAGTAAACTAGATAAATCAATTTATTAAACCATCTTAATTAGGTGTTAAATCATACTATTAAGTTAAATGTACTCAACATTAATACATTGAATTTACTAAACACCATTCTGTTCAATTTACTAAACATTAAGTTGAATTTTACTAAAATCACATCTGTTAAATATACTAAATTAGCTGTATTCATGTTGTAGGACTTAATTACTTGAGTCAATTCATTTACCCAACTTTATTTTTTTCATAGTTGTTATTCACATTCCAAGTTTCTACATGTAGTGTCTGGTTTGCCTGGTTGTGTTATGTGGTATTTTCTGTAAATTTATAAAAACTGAATAAATACATGTTTTAAAATGCAGGGGGGAAAAAGATGCTCTCTTGCTGTGACATGTGCTGAGAAGCTCTGTTCAAATAATACTATCCTCTGCAAATCTGACTATGTAATGATCTCACACAGAGAACTAGCTTCCCTTTGAGACTGAGGCTTGGAGCCTGGCTAATTGTACACACAGACACATAACGATGATGCATGTTACATTATGTACTGAAAGAGCCTCTTTAAACAGCCAAATTCCAGCTCAAATATGAGCCAGAGGGGCCCGAGGCTGCTGCATTTCTACTAATACACCCAGACCACAGACACACACACACACACACACACACACACACACACACAGTCTAAATTAGAAGAGTGATTCCCTCAGCACTAATAGTTGGAGTCAGACAATTTCTCATTTACATGTGCCCTGTAAATGATGAAAAAGGCAGAAGAAAAACAGAAATCCCCCCTCACACACACACACAGTGAGTGCCGAGCTAAGACTCACCAGCTTCTGGAACAGATGCCCCACCGTGACCTTCTCATCCCACTGCTGGATGTTGGGTAAGAGGGCGTCGTAGAACTCCTTGTGGATCTCGAAGATGTCCTGGATTTTGTAGAAGATGGTCTCTATCTGCTGGATGGTGAGGACGGGCTGGGAGGTGGTGGCCGTGGCTTTCAGGGGACGCATGGGCTGGAAACAGAGAGAGAACGAACCAGCGTTTGTTCCATTAGTTTTCATAAGTTAAGAAAAGATTTTCCACACTCAAATAAAGCTGTGAGCGCAACATAGTGCAGTTAATTGGCTAATTAGTGGTGATGAGCATGTAATCGCAGCCTCTCTTCTCTGCCATTGGGTCGACTCTTTTTCTCTGCTTTGCTGTTACTGGCCAGTCAGGTTGCAGGCCAACTCTTCTAATCATAGACGTGCATGGACTGAACGGTGTAGGCGGGAGGCTGAATTACAGTTAAAACAAAAAAAAACAAAGAAAAAGGCTTTCATGTCATGGAAGCAGGCTCATGATGAGTCCCGTCTCCCACTGATTTCAGTGGTTGCATGAAGACTGATCAACACGGGCTGAATCATTTCTTTAAAAAAAAAGTAATGACGTCTGCTGAAAGTGCAGGTTTAGCATATGTATAAAAGAGGCTGTCACATGTCTACATCACTCAAGATTTTGTCATCTTGTGTTGTCATTGTGGGCTGAAAGAGGAGGCGCTGACATCCAGACCAGATTTTGGCAGTATTTCTACACTGCTGCTAACCGGAGCTGTTTCTGTTTTATCAGAGTTACTTCTTCGCACTTTAACTGGCATACAACAAAAAAACGTTTTCACACATACGATGCGCTCGCGGTCGAACCAACTTCATGTCGGTCAGAGTGCAGCGTGCGGCTGAGAGCGGTGGGAGATGACGTAGTTCAGCATTGGGGAACCTTTTGTTCAGAAAGTGTTTCAGGAAACTGCTGTGAGTGTGGTCCTGCTTTCATTATTACCAATGATGGCATTCTGACATTTCAAGCAGGCCTGCAACGAGTCACATGATAGCAGCCGTGCCACCTGCGTGCATATTGAAGCATGGATGTTGCAACATGCATGTATAAGCATTACATGCATGTTGCAACATCCATGCTTCAATATGCATGCTTCTACATGAGCCTGATGCTGATTTTACTACTTCTAGGTATGTGTTTGGGCAAAAGAAACATTTTTGTTTGAGTCTATAAACAGACTATAAATCCTTTAAAACATTTGCAGGAAATGACAAATGGTCAAAATGACAAAAAAAGATGCAACGTTTTCAAACCTTAAACAATGCAAAGAAACAAGATCAAAAATATTAAAGCATAATACTAATGTTTACATTTAAGAGTTCAGAAATCAATATTTGGTGCAATAAACCTTATTTTTTAATCCCAGCTTTCATGCGTCTTGGCATGTTCTCCAAAAGCCTTTCCTATTGTTCTTGGCTGACTTTATTCCACTCCTGGTACCTCTTTAAACAGAATGAGGTGTGTATGTGTTGGAATTGGATAAAAATGCCATGGGAGTTTGAAGTTCTAAGATCCAAGGGAAGGGTGTTCCACAGCTTAGGGCTATGAAAACAGAAAAGCAGCCTCACCACTTCTTCTAAAAGTGTACAATACCAGTCAAAGGTTAGACATACCGCTACTTTCTTATTCCTACTATTAATTAAAATATTCCAACAAAAACTCTCAGATCTTCAACTGTTCTCAGTATCAAATGTTTTTTTCTTTCACAAACAGCGTTTGTAAAGATGATTTACAATCTACAGTCTAGAGCAAGTGTGGTTGACTTTTGACATTTTGCTGCACTACTTTAATTTTTTTTTTTTTTTTTTGCAGTGTGGGTTTGTGTTTCTTTGCCTCACCAGTAGCAGGGCCTCCAGCTGATTAATGTAGATCTCCTCACTGGCCAGGAACCCAGACAGCACCAGTTTCTTCATCTCCAGTCCTTTCTCTATGTCTCCCTGCAGGATAAGACAGACATGATTATAATACTCGATGACACATGTAGGTATTTACACACAGCGAGGATGCCGCTGCAGTTAAAGCTAAACAAGACAGAAACGCACGCACACACGTATCTAAAGTGTGATGGATTTTTTATTTGCAGATCAAGTTAAAACATCTTACTGGTGCGTTTCCTCTGTGCAAAGTGCTTCCAAGCAGTTGTTGGATTTTTGACTTCAGAATGAGGGAACTCACTTTTAATCATATTTGAGAAAAGCGGAGTGAGAAGAAGACTAGACAGGCTTTAAGTTAATACTCACTTAATAAAAAAGATCATGGCTTGAAATGAGAAATGAAACTTGACAAATACAGCTGCAAGTAGTGGGAGAGCATAGAGACTTGATGGTTATTGAACATAAAGTATACACAAATATTCCACCAGGATGTTCGGTATTATCACTTGAGCCAACTAATCTAGTCTGCAAACCTGCAAAAAATATATATATATAATATATATATTACACAAAACACCATATGGGAAGATGACAATCGTTATATCTGTATAATATAAAAGATCATAAATCACACTGCAGTGTAAAGAGCAATAAAGTTTTATCTTTTCTTCTCTAACTTTATTTAGCATGTTAAAACATGTGAAATAAACCAATTGAACTGTGGGAAAGCTGCTCATTGGGCCCATAATTAATTATTGCTCTTTTATATCCAGGATACTGTATAGCAGTAAATCCACTATGTTCCCAAAGCCAACACCACACAGTAATTCACTCTTTTGCCCATTCTGAAGAAACACAAGTCCATATCCACACCCAAAAGGCAATAACGTGTTGGCATCGAACTGTCATGCATTTACTTAAAGGCCAAAGAGCAGTGCCTTTAGCAGAGGAAGATCAATTATTAACACGCCCAGATCCTTGGAAGGATATCAGCACAGCAGCTGATAAGAAAAAGGAGGGGAGGCTTGATGACCTCATTGTTTTAACCCTTCTGACACTCGTGTTTTCCTTCCAGATTAGACGCATGAGTACTTTGCACATGATTTATATTTAAACACATCTCTGATTTACAGGATTATTATGAATGAAATACTATTGCAAGCCAGACAGTCAAAATACACAACATCTGAGCTTCTTTCTCTCACCAAGCTGAGAGAAAGAAGTCATTTTTATGTGAAATTTATATTATTTATAAGGTGGCAATCTGAAATGCTACATGTATATCTTTTAAAACACTATGCTTGACCAGATTAACCCCATCAGAAGACAAACTAGGCCTGATTTCTAAAGCTTGTGTCTCATATCACTGAGCCAGCGTCTGAGCTTCATTTACACGACAGCCTCGCTATGATAATGAGGAAGTTCAGCGGCACATGTACACAGAGAGGTTTGTGAGAAGTAGCCGCTGGACATGTTGTAAAGCTGGCATTCCTTTTGAAAGAAGCTGAAAGATCAGTTTTCTTATGACTCAAACTCAAAACAAGAGCTGCACCAGCGGTGAGTCACCCTCCTGAAAGTCTCAGATGATTCTTTGACATGCAAACACGGCTGCTTCCCACTTATTTCCAGCACCATGTGTCTGCTGACATCTACAGTTTTTTTTTTAATAAACTCTTTGGATTTTTTTTATTGAAATCATATCTCAAAGATACAAGATTTCTTAGCTTTCCTAAGTTCTCAGATGTGATGCCAGATCCCCGCAGCTGCCCTGACCCTTGGTTTAAAAGTAACCATGAGCGACTGGAAGGATCGGCGTGTGTTTGTTAGTGACGTGTGAAGCTTAACTCCTTCAGTGACAAACGTGTCACAGCAGGATGAGAAAAGACAGGAAAGGAAAGGGGGGAAAACTGTTTTTTTTTTCCCAACAGTTGGAATATTTTCCCCTCTGCTTTACAAAGACCTACTGTGTGGCGAGAAGGCAAGATGAGAAATACATGAGTGCTGAAAGGATTTTTCCACAGCAACCTGCTCCTTTTACTTGTCCCTTCTCGGCTTTTCATAAAGACGACACCGCATGCTTCCCTATACTGCCTTCTGTTGTCATTCTGGGTGATAAAAAGGAGCCGGGGATAAGATTGGTACCATGCAGGCGACCCTGCTTCATGTCAAATTGGAGCGCACACACACAGCACACACACACACACACACGAAACACAACCACAAAGAGGCTTCTTAACAAGCATAAGTTACCATTAGAAACAGAGAGTCTTAAAAAAGGAGACATGTGCTTCAGAGTAGCCGCTTCATCAGGCCACGCACAGACAGCAATGGCTGTTACACACACACACACACACACACACACACACACACACAGGCAGTGCAGATGCCTCAGACACACACTATAGTGTATTGACGCCACATCACTTTCCACTTTGCTATATATAGACAAGCTTCCAGTCCCAGTAAATTGTCTTGGACACACACAGTGTTTGTTGTTAAAAGGAAAAGAAATGACATGTATTTAATGCAGACACATGCACGCAATACAATTTGTGTTGAGTTGCATGTGTATGCATGCATGCGTGTGTGTGTGTGTGTGTGTGTTCTCTGCATACTGCCGCTGTCTCACCTTGAACTGTCTATGTAACGGAGTGATGGGCTCCAGCTCCCCATCTCCATAATCAAACACCTCTTCCTCCTCCTCCAGCACCCTGTCCAAGTAGCACAGCACCTCCTCCTCTTCCTCCTCCATGACTCTCTCTCTCTCTCTCTGTCTCTCTTTCTTTCCTTGTTTTTCGCTTTCTTTCCTCCTCCTCCTCTCCTCTTTTCTGCCCGCGATTCCCTTCTTTAGGGCCCGTCTGGACACATCAGTGTTTTCCCGTCAGAGCAAGTCGTCTGGACACCGAGAGAGAGAGAGAGAGAGAGAGAGAGAGACAGAGAGAGAGAGAGAGAAAGAGAGGACCCCGCCTACGTCTCCCCACCCCCTTCCTCTGCCGGGCTTCCTGGTGTGTGTGTGTGTGTGTACTCTATGTCAGTGTGTGTGTGAGTGTGTGTGTGCCACAGTTCCACCTCGGTCGATGAGGTCTGCCCTCCCTCTACATCCGCCCCTCCCCTCACAACAAACAAATATCCAGCCACTTCCTTGATGGCCACATAGACTGTTTCTGTCTAACTGTGCTGCACTGGGAGAGCCATTCTGCTCATTATTGCTTTCTTCCGTCTCTTCGGCCAGAGGCCACTTCCTCATCGTGCAAACGCACCGTTTCTCTCTTTCTCACATGAGTGTTGCAGAGTTAATTTCTTCCTCCTCCTCCTCCTCCTCCTCCTCCTCCTCCTCTCAAAGGCTCTGGTCATTGTTCCTTTATTGATCCAGTTGAGAGGCTTGGCCGTTGATCTGAGACCCGGCTAATGTGCTGCTAGTGCGGCTGATTCTAATTACAGGTTGCATAATTCACTGGAGAACGGCGATTTAGCGCTGGCAAAGCGCAGTGTTCAAAAATAAACCGGTGTCAAAGGGAAAAAAAGACATGTGTGCACAGACACAAGCTGTTAGGGAAAGTATTAATCCTGGATAGCAGAAACAGAAAGAAACTGGAGCTAGAAGTGACAAACACCGAACATATGATGATTCAACTCCGCGTGGATAGCATATGTTTGAGAATGAAGTTCACCCGCCGTGACCCCTCACCCCGCGCCTGACCCTGAGATGTCACTTCACAGGAAGTGAGACCTCGGACTGCTCTTCCAGCCTCCGTCAGGATTTTCCTCCCCCAGCCTCTTTCTCTTGTTAAAGGTTTCGCTTGTTCTCCTGTGCGTCCGAAACCTCATTTTTAAGCAATTTTCAGGCTATTTATGCAGGCTAAACTTGCTGAATCTAGGCTAGATTCTAACTTCATAGCCTACAGTATTTAGAACAGGCTTATTAAACAAGCCAAGGACTTGGAAGGAGTGTTGGGGAAATAAATACAAACACATTTACGGATGTGGCTTTGTAGGTCACAGACGAAAATCACAGGAGTGAAAATCTAAAATTTTCTGCCATCTGTACAGCATTTAACACCTTCCATTCTTGGACTGTTGATTTGAACAAAGGGAAAAAGAATAGGAAAAAGAAAGGAAGAAACCCCACCCAGACATATACAGAAACTATGACTTAAGCATCCCATATATAATATAAAATAAATAAATAAATCTCCAACTTCGAATTTAACTCTCGTGCATGAACATTTACATAGAAGCTCCACGTGCTGAATGTGTATATCTTGGCGTGGAGATGTCATCGTTGGCCCTCGCGTGTCAGCAGACGAGAAGCCCGTGCAGACTCAGCGGAAAGAGAGGCCGATTTAACAAGGCGGTGGAGGAGAGGGAGGATTCTGTGGAAAGACCTTTAGGGTCCACGAGGCAGCGTCTTAATACGACTTCCCCGCAAACAATCTGTCTGCATCAGACCAGCCGGCTCGGTTAAACTGCTCTGACTCAATTTGCTGCTAAGCCGGTCGGTCCACGGCGGTCAGGGGGAGACGTTCAGAGATGAGAGCGGTTAAAGATAAATACGCCACCAGAACTGAAAATATAGATCCACTGCTCCATCGTTATTGCTGTTGTGAGGGTGGAAGGATTTTAAATGTGCTGTGGTGTCCATTAGATGGGGTGAAAATGTTCCAAAGAGTCTGAAATTTTACATTTTAATCATATGTTCCATGACTTTACTTAATAATAAGGTTGGGTAATCTGTTTATATATACACAGTATATAATGGATCATGTGAAATCCCATTAAAGTCCCATGTACAATTTAAACCAAAAATGATCCCAACACGGTGTTATATTTCCTCTCTCAAGCTTTTCTCTGGAGGTCTAAAAAGAACAGGCCATTTTGTGTCATCTCGTTAATATTAATGAGCCTCTCCTCTGATTGGCCAACTCCTAGGCTGTGAATGGGTAATCCCAATGGTTAGTTTTAAAGCAGTTGCTGAATACAGGTCGTGTGCATTTCTCTTCAGATTGAGCATTCTCAAACATGGGACAGTACTGTTATCACATAGACCTTCTTATAATCAAAAAGAAATTAAATGTCACTT
This sequence comes from Lepturacanthus savala, assembly GCA_030544235.1. Taxonomy (NCBI): domain Eukaryota; kingdom Metazoa; phylum Chordata; class Actinopteri; order Scombriformes; family Trichiuridae; genus Lepturacanthus; species Lepturacanthus savala. The sequence goes on along the minus strand of CM060479.1, from coordinate 7,484,283 downwards.
TCTTCAACTTTTTTTTATATGAACAATAGATTATTCAACTACCCCATTTGAAGCTTATTATTTTGAAACCCATGAAATGCTCCTCTCTGGTCTGTTATTACACAAACTCACCACTAGATGGAGACACATTTTCATTTACATGAGCTGACATCAAATCAAGGTACGAAGACTCAGTGAATGTAGCAGAACAATAACCTTAATAATTCATCATTTAACAGTGTTAAGAAGGTCAGGCCACAGTGTATTAACAGTACCGTGACTCATACAGTGATAGAGTTGGAATAGAGATAGTTCAGGCCGATTTAGAAAGAAGATAATGTGATGAAGATCAGAGATAGACAGATATTCAGGAAGGATGAGGTGAGGAAAGGCATTTCCTGAAAAGGTAACAGACGATGGGAATGTAATCTCCTGGAAATTCTCTAATTCTGTGCATTATATGTATAACAGAGGGACAGGATAGAGTCTCCTCTGAAGCTGTGAGGGTTTCTGCAATTACACAAGTCTTAGCCAGTGTGACTAGTGTGACTTAGTGTGTTTAACATTGTTAATTTTGTCTGCGACTTTTCAATTAAGTTTTAATCGTGTGTCAGGTGCCCATATTAGTTTCAGTCATATTTATTCAACCTGTATTATTTTTTGTTGTAGGCACATTTTAGTCCTGGCATTTTAGTCAAAGTATTTTAGTCAAATTATTTGAATCCAGTTTTAGTCAATAGTCTTTCTTTAGTCTTTAACAGCAGGTTGATGGTAATATTAATCAAAATGAATCTAAGCAGGTATCTGAATTATTGTTAGGAACCTTTTGTTTAGTTCAGTGTGACACACGGACATGTTTTGAAGCGACACCACCAGAGTTACCAGAGCTGAATGTGCCCTACACACTAAAAGGTTTATAAAGTGTGTAACGCAGGAGGTTAAAACAGTAGCAGAGAGTAGCTTCTAGTGATGAAGTAACAGACGTCGCCGCATTTAGTGCCGACAGCAATGGTGGATGCTCTTCCTTCATACCTGCGCATTTTATTTAATTAAGTAGACGTAAGAAGTAGATTTCATCTCATCTTTTTTTGGTCATCAAAAAACATGTTCATTTCATCACAGTCAGTGGTTAAGGACATTGATTTAGTCTTTTTTTGTCCTGTGTGTGTGTGTGTGTGTGTGTGTGTGTGTGTGTGTGTCCTGCTGAGCCTCCCCAATTTGCTGACGCACCCACTCACACAGTCACCTCCACCCACCGGGACCCACAGTCACAGCCACACAATCAGAAAAGACACTCTGCTGACCTCTGACCTACTGATATTAAGGAGAGTACATCACATGACACAGGACCACAGACACCGAAATATACGGATTAAAATGTCCACAGTAAGCAGTATATTAGTACTCTATCAGAAATTAATAGAATGGAAATGACCCAACAGATTCATTTCATGAAAGCTTTTACATCAGCTGTTCTCCATGCCTGGTGTCGTAGTGTGTTTTATATTTCCAGCAGCAGAGCTTTATTCCTAATAAACAGAAGAGCAGATGGTCTTACGAATGTGCATTGATAGTTGAAAAAAAGACTAACATCTACAAAGGAGAAATTCTAATGTCACTATCTGTTTTTCCAAAAAGACAAATTGACAATCTGATTGTTTGACATTTAAAAAAAAATAAAATAAAAAAATCACATCTCTGTGGACAGGCACGGTTCCTGAGTTTATTCTCCATGGATACACACACGCACGACCGGCAGATTGGCGCTGGTGGCGTCAAACCCCATCTGGGTGATGGGTTATTTCCTGCTGCTGTGAAAGCACCACCTGCATTCTGCTGCAGGCGGTTCCCTATCGTGGCTAATTGCTAACAATTACTGAGGCTAACGATGTGGCGGCAAACCTCAGGAACAAACAATCATCCCAGAAAAAGAAGGAGGAAATGAAACTTCTACTGCTAATACCAGAGAAACAACACGTCAGCTGTAACTGTTTTACACTTTAAGCTCTAAAAATACTCCGTCGGTTAGAATTTGGAAACGAGAATTGAAAATAATAGGATTAAATTACAAAATTACTTGTATAAATTCCTCTTTTTACTAAAAATAATATCATCTTAGTTATATCCGGTAGTTGTAGCTAAAAATTAGGAAACACTCTCTAAACATAGTTAATGATTGATGCCAGAGTTACATGATCATCATGTGGTCATGACTCAGAGACTATTCCTCTTTAAGCTTTAATATTTGATATCTGAGAGTTCATTATGGGTCACAACTTTGACTAGGAGTCATGCACAAGAACTAGTTTTGGAAAGTATAGTGTTAATTATGAACTAGCTCTAGTCAGTTGGCTTAACACTGGCTTCCTGTCTGCCAAATAATTAACTTTAACATACCTTTCAGCACTGAATAGTGTAAGGTCCAAGTATATCTCTGACCTGCTGATCCCTTATGAATCATCCAGACCTCTTAGATGGTCTGGGACAGGTCCTCTCACTGTTTCCAGAGTCAGGACTAACATAGAGAAGCAGCGTTCAGTTTCTATGCCCCACACATCTGGAAAAAACTTCCAGAGAACTAGAAAAAAAACTCCCAGAGAACTGCAGGTCTGCTGCAACTCTCCCTGTTTTTAACCCATTTAAAACCACTGGTAACTATAGTTACCAACGTCTATGTCAATCATTTCATACTCAAAATAAAAAAAAGGGTTAGTATGTATGTAGTTTCTATTTAATCCTTCAAGTCTATAGAATAATCCCTGGAAAACAATTTTGTACTTGGAATGATGGGCAATTTTTCACTTCACTGCAACTTTTAATGTTTCATGTAAAGCACTTTGAATTACCTTGTTGTTAAAATGTGCTATACAAATACACTTGCCTTGCCTTAAACCCATTAAACTACCAGTATATTCGTCCAGGCCTTTTAGAATCTTTAAAAAATATTGTACATAAGTAACTTGCCTGGAGCTGAGCTGCACCTGAGCCACTCAGTCGTGTAGCGTGTGATCACAATCTGGACATCAAGCCGTTGATTTATGTCGCACATTCCCTGTCTCTCCCATCTGTCACATTATTCCATTACCTGATTATATTAAGTTGTGTGTGATGGACTGCTACTGATTCCTACCTACCTCCGTGTGTGTGTGTGTGTGTTCTTACCCCAGACAGCAGGCCCTCTGGTGGAGTGGGAGACACCGTTTCTCCGTCCGGCCCCTGCGGCGCACACAGCTGGGGTGACATGGTGGGGGATTCGTCTATGTAGGGCAGCGTCTCGGAGCCGTCCTGAGACTTGCCGTCCTCGGCCCCGTCCCCCTCGTAGCCATCTGTGTTGTAGTTAAAATCTGAAGGGCAGAGAGGGCAGAAAGGGACGCCAGTTAGCATTTTTTACCGCAGAGAACGAGGCCGTCGCCGAGCTCAAACGCAATTATTTATTTTTGCAGCGCCGACAAAGACAGACCCCCAGCTGCTTACTCAATTAATGGTCGCAAGTAGCTTGCTTAATGCGTCTCTGAAGTCCTAAGGTATCCCATAATTAGATTTTAGCGTCGGTATCGAAGGTACAAAATTCAGGTCCTGTGATAATGCTGATGTTCAATAATTTAACGGATCAGATGTTTATTTGATTCCTTCCTGATCTTGCTCAGCAAAACTGGAAAGATATGGTAATTTACTCTAATTATTTTATCCAACCAATATGACGCCCGTATAACTTACAATTTTTAAAAGTAAAATTCCAATACTGTAGATAAACGTCTCACGGCTGCTTCTCCTGAGTTTTCCTCTGCATACGTTATGACAAAGTTTGAATTTCATGTCGCATTTTAATTTTTTCCACTTGCACCAAAGCCACGGTGATCGACAATTAAGCACTTAATTAAGCAAATAAGTTCTTTAACATCATTTGAGCATGAAAACGATGGGAGGGCTTGTGAAAATGGTCAATGGTCATATCTTCTCCTTTGATTTAGACTCATTTAACTCAGTGTTAGTTTGAAACCAGGAGTTATTGATCATTATATACACCTGTGTTTTAAGGGGACCCAGTTAATTAAAACTCGACTATCATTTGATAATTTATAGTAAATCATATTGGAGAAATGTGTTTGTGATGGTAAAAAACAGCTGCAACATACACCTTTGTGTTATGTCATAGGGGAGAAGAGAAACAAGCTCCTGCAATGATCAACTGTAATAATAAAGTAACACTGGTGTACTGTCAGGAACAAAGGCCATAAACAAAAAGGAGGAATTATAGTGCTTTTTGTACCTTGATTAGAGGTAATTTTCTTTCCATCTATATGCTAAGAGTTCCTTAATGAAGTTTGAAACAGTAGCAGCACATGCACCAAAGCTCATGTCAATCTGTAACCTACAAAAAGCCACACAGCAGCAGACTGGAGTGACAGCAAAAAAAAGTGCTTCATGTGGGAGCTGAGTAGGCGAGACCTATCTGCCTGAGCTGTGTGTGAAGTCACCATCACCGCACAGGCATATGTGCTCAACAAAGTGTGTGTGTGTGTGTGGATACCAGACAATACTAACGAGGCACAAACATGATCTAATTGGAAAATAAAAACAGGGGCCGATCCCCACCGGGACGACACACACCATCACGCCGATGTCGGTGGGTGCCTGCAGTGGCCGGCACGCTGCCGTCTGTCACCTTCTGATACGCACCATAACCCACAGTCACTGGACCGCCCACCTGTCAATCAAAGCACCCCCCTCCTCCCCCATCTGTTTCTTGCATGCGAATATGTGCGCGGAGCATGGAGGGAGAGTCACAGCTACCATATGGTTTATCTGTAGCCGCTGGGCAAATAGCTGACAAATGGTACGTTTGGGTCTTAGCAGACTTAGTGATGCATGTACAAAAAAATAAAAAAAATGCTGCCTGTGTGCGAGAATGCTGAAAGATAAGGACATGAGACAACAGGGAGAGGATGGGGTTAATATACTGAGGTATGGTCATTTGCCCAACACCAACTGTGCCACGATTGGAAAGATCTTCCAAAAATCCAAGTGCGTGTGTTTTTCCTCACTCCTCCATCTGTTCCCTCTCTGTCTCTACTGTACACCTTCTGGCCTAATGACATGCTAGTTTGTCCCTATCAGAGTGAGAGGTATTGATGGGAAAAAGCCCTAGAAAAAAAACAATGGTGCACGCCACAAAGCACTTGTGTACAAGTCTCTCCCCTCTTTGATGTGATTCATTTCTATTGGTAGCAGAAGTCATTCAGGAATACTGTGTAGGCGTTCATGGAGAACGGTAGTTGCAGCAGTAGACTCAAGACTCTGACTGCACATGCGGTGCCTGAGCTCCCATTTGCTAGTTGAATGTTTGGTGTGGGCGCAACATGTGTTAGGCCGTTAATGTGAGTCATTAGATTCAGTGTGTGTTTGGATGACTCTCACTGAGTGCAATTTGGTGTATTAGTAGTCGCTATTTCTGCATATTACGTCTGATTAGCCTGACTAATGCAGGAAAGACACTGATACAGGGAGAGAGCAGCAGAGACAAAAGGGAAAAAAGGACAGATTCAACACAGTCAGACTAGAGGAAGGTTGTGTATTCAGTCATTTTTTTTGTATTTTAGTTTGTATGTGGATTAAACAAACAAAATATACCGAGTGGGCTTTAAATCGGACATTGTGGGTTTTAAATGTGTCGGTGGATTTTTGAACTTTAGAGAGAGACAGCCTTCCTCTCTTTCCTCTGGACACAGCATGTATAAGCTGAGATAATTGCCTTCTGGCTCTCTGACCTCTTCATGTAATTCAAAGGATAAGAGCATTCCCCAAAATGTCAAACTATGCATTTAAAAGTCTTTAAAAGTCTGCGCTCTCTACGTGATGAAGAAGTTTCGCAGCTGATCGCTGGAAATCATACCTCAGGGTTTTTTAAGAAACTTTGCCTAAAAGATTATTTTGTCTTCTTTGAAGAGCATTTTCAAAAGAAACATCTCTCTGTGGTCACATTTAGTAGAAAACATAACTACTTTCTAGAACTTCAATGCTTTGGTGCTGCTCCAGGATAGCGCTGTAATAAATAAGTCTGTGGGATTTTTACATTTTAATGATAATTGAATATCTATCAAAAACTTCCACAGTGCCATGCGTAGCTATATCCAAAAGCTGAGGTTGAGCTGACAGAGAGATTTGCAAGCCACAAACAAACAGACACTTCTTGCTTTTATACATGGGTAGATATTGTCACAGCAGGTTATTTAGTAAGAACTAGACTCAGCCTGTTCATTGGTTTATTTGTTGAGTTTAATACTTGGTTTATTTGTCAAGTTTAATACTACAAAGCGCCTTCTCGTCAGGAGCGACTGTAAATACTGTTGAGGTCAGCACAGACTTCTGCATTAGAAAGATACAGCATGCATTGTACACTATGCAGATTCTTTGGAACCAGGAAGTTGGTTTCTAACTGTTGTACAGCAGGTTTGTGTGTGGCAAGGGGCTGATCAGCAAGTCTAATGCAGCAGTGACAACAACTGCAGTTTCTCGAAAGGCCACTTGAGGTTGGCTGCAGATATTCCATATTTATTATCATTTATAGCAGGAAAACTGACAAATAAGCCTGAGGCTTCAGCGGATAAGGCTTAAATCTATGCATAATTAATGAGTTCGCCACTGAGTGACATGTGGACCAGCTCCGCGCTCCTTGTCTAAATATGACCACAGGAGAGACTGGGAGAGACACTTTGGCTAAGATGGCATCAATCGAAAATAAGCGTCAAAACATAAATCCATAAACCAACAGGTGAAATCAATGAGTATTATTTTACAGTCTAGAGTGTGTGCATGAATTTATGTATTTTATGTAGTATTTAGTTTTTAGCAGTTTAGTTTATTTCGGCAGCATTGTGATATTCACAGTTAAAAACCCCAGTCATAAGAACCATTTAACACAAATAGGTTTACAATATAAAAAAGCCCATTGCTGCAGATTTGTAGTGACTATACTATAAAGAGCATCAGATATAACAGATGAATAGGGCTATACCGAGGAGCAGTTAATACAAAACAATTTGCATGTTTAACCCTTTAATATATTGTATGATTTTCCAGGTAAGTTTATGTTCATTTGATTTTACTGTGTATTTAAAAGGGGACAAAATTAACTAGGTGAAATGTAACATTTCAATAAAGCCATCATCGTGTCGTTATTTAAAAGTGTCATCACAGATAAACTACACTCACTCCAGGTTCTCTTGCGTTTCAGTATGTAGCGTAATAAACGTGTTTGACGTTAAGGTCACGGTAGACATGCAGCACACAAAGGGGAACGATATCTGACCAAGAAAGGTGGAAACAAATTTTATAACCAGCAACTGATGAGAGAGTGTGAAAAAAAAAGAGTGAGTGTGTGCAGTTTATGTGTCCAGAGGGAAAGAGGTTTCTGAATCAGGGCTATATTATGTTCTCCTTTCCTACATTTGTCCGTCAGCACTCTTGTTCCAAAACCCATAAATATCTAATTAAGCTGGATATAAGTAAATTGGAAACCATGCTACCTGAAAATGAATATTCTCTTTTCCACCTTGTTACAGATGTGTATTATATATATCAAACATTTTTTTGCATTGCTGTTTTGTGGCTTTTTACTCTACTGAAGTCACCATGTTCACATGCACACCGCATGTTTATCTGCACACGAAACACAGGCTCCCCCATTCAGCTAAAGTGCCCTGACGATCCCCATGTGTGACAAATTGAAAAAAAAAAATCAATGCTACCCCGTCAGTCCCCAGCCGAGAGGATTCATCAGCCCTAACCTGTTATTACTGTTCAATGGAGCACTTAAACAAGTTAAAACAGGGACAAGTTGAACATGACATGCGATTAAACAAGAGATAAGGCCGAAGGAAGAGGATCGACTCGCAGGGGGGAAAATCGATACGGCATCGGCCTGAAGTTGAACGAGTCCCGCGACCCAGTTAAAAACACGGGGTGACCTAGACTCACCGTTTTTGGAGATGAGAGAACGGATGACACACGCAGCTTCGAAGAAGAAAGCCATGGCGACGGTTGTTTCTTCTGACTTTAATAAAACAACAAAAAGCACCTCTCACTGGTGGCCTTCCATATCACCAAATACCATGTCACACTTCACGCCCTGCTCATTCCGTTGACTCATATTTGGCCATCCCCGCTGGAGGAGTGATACCAAAAACAAGAGAGCCGGTTTGGTTCACTGCTCATGGTTGAATACTTCCACTGTTATAAAACTTTCAAATAGCCCTCATTCAAATGAAGGCAACAACACCCACATCCTAGGAGGAAGCAACAAACTCGCCATGCACAAAAGAGTGGTGACTTTATGGAAGTTACGTTGTGTATCGAACAGTCGTCACTTCCCAGTCGGCCATTAAATGAATATTAGCCGTGAAAGTCAATAGGAAGGGCGGACGGTGCACGAATCGTAGGAGCACTGCCTTGTACTGCACTATGAGGAACCAATGGAAGCCGGATTTCTGGTTCAGATACTCAATACTTTCACCACTTGTCAATCAACACGGTGAACCGCCAACTGGCCAAACCAACCCCCGAAGCCAGCGGTGGATTAAAGGAATCCACAGATTTGGAAAATATTCAAATCATGTCGTGGAAAGCTACCGTTCTATTTTTATCTTATTTAATCAGGCATGTCAATTAAGAATGGGTTCTTATTGACAATGATGATGTGCTGTGAGGACAAAAGGACATCTGAAACTATTAATAGGACTATTTGAATACGTAGTTTCGGTTTGTCCCCCTTACCCGACAGATAAAGAACCAAGTTCAACACACAATCACGGATTCATTTGTATAAGCAAATGGTGCGCTGTCCATTAAAAAGGAGACATGCCTTATCATCCAGACAAAACAGAAGTATATCTAAAGTCTACGGTGGCCAAAACAGGATGCTCCGCTACTACGGTGTATGTGCAACTTCTGGCGTGTTTGTGCTGGAAGCTGAATTTAAAACACTTAGAAAGGACCAGAGAGTTGTGGCTCAGGGGTTTCAATGTTTGACAAAAACAGTTCCTGACAGGCTCTATCCAAGCATGGCTAAACTAGTTGTACTTTCTCTTGTAATACACATTTTGTCTTGTTATTATAGATTTTGCAACCTCTTTACTAGTGTTTCTGTTGGATCTCATCTCAGGATCATTTATGTCAGCTACATTACTGTAGAGTAGGGTTTCAAAGGGGCAGTAAATTTCTAGTAAATTTCAAGAAACGTTCCATGGGAACTTAAGCTCAGGAATTTTGGAAATATTCAACATTTATCTCCTAATTTACTAGCTAATTAGCTGCTGTATGAATATATTTGTGTTTGATATTTGCAAGTTAAACATCTGAATAAATCTAAAAAGTACTTCACCACGCTATGAGATAAGGTAAACTGTATTTGCCTCGTCCACCACAGCATTTGGGAGCTGCTGGATTGTGTATTTGCTGCGTTTGATGAGGGAAACCAAAAAATACCATTAGCCATGCAGTAACTGAGCAGGTCTCGCTCTGCTCCGCTGGTCTGGAAACAGCTGGTATCAACACAAAAAAAAGGTAAAGCACCTATTGCTACGACTATGGGAATCATGGAGGTGGGTAAATTTTCAAAAATGTTGAACTATCCCTTTAAATATGGTTGTTTTTAGCCAAGATTATGCTACAATATATTTCCCTTAACTATATTTAAGTTCCCTGTTAAGGACCAATCTTCAAACTGAGTAAATTCCCATTAACTCCCACGGAACGTTTTCAACTTTGAAAATTCCCAGAATTTTGCAATGCTACTGTAGATTTGTATTTTTACCTGGGCAGGCAAGAGATCAAGTTGACCTTGACACAGCCAGGCCAACCTGACAGTTACTGAACACACTCATAAATAACCAAGAACCACCAGTGTACATAAAGAATATTTCCCTCCAGTGGCACTCGGATACTGACGGCCATTACTGTGCCATAACTGAACCCAGGGAGGGATAAACGCCACCAGTGGAGACCACAGAGCCGCAGTCTGAGGAAGATACGATCACGTGCACATATTCATATCCAGCATGTGCTGACTGAACCAGAATGACCTGCAGAGGGCTTTTAAGAAATTAAAGCTATGATTAAAATGTAGTTTTAATGTTGAGGTTGGTTTAAATCAGCCATAGAACACAAGCATGATGGCAAGTTTATGATAGTGATACCACATACTCTACCACTCCGCTGCTGCAACCTCAAAACAGTAATTGAAAAGCTGTATTAATAGATAAAGTTTAGATTTGAATGCAAACACACTGACCTGGTGAGACTCATAGCAAATTCCCTTTCCATTTGTAGATATAAATATGTATTTTATAGGATGTTTCTTTCTAAACACAGGATGGATTTATTCTGTTAATGAAATACCATTGGACCCATTTTTTTTTTTTTTTTTTAAAAGGGAAAAATCATCTGTCACAGATGTCATTAAACTGCAGTATATACTGTATATTTCCACTGGCTTTGATTGATGTTTAAAGCCTTCCAGAAGGTTTTGAGTATTTCTCTCTGGTTCAATGTTTGCCAGTTGCAAAAATGTGCATCTCCACTGGATTTCAAACCGGTGGATTTCTGTGCAAAATGTCAATGAAAATACTGGGAAAAAAGGAGCTTTGAACCTGGGGGATTGACTCTAAAACCTGACATTTACACTGATGTTTCATAATACTGAAATACTGAAAAGGTCATTTTATGAACCTCGAGACATGACGTCATCTCCATATGGCTGGTAATTCATGGGATTAGAGAAGAAAAAAAACACGCTTTAAAAATATTACAAGCACGATAGCAGGATATTATTAATATTATGAGTTGTGTGTCTCATGTATGTGATGCTCCCTCATACTATCCTATAACACATAGGGACATAATGCAGCTCAGGAACAGTGAGAGTCACTGTTTCACTCACAACCACAGACACAGTAGAAGTACTGAGACTCTGGTGTTTATTGATGGGGTTTAGATCAATGAGGCTTCAGCTAACAAGGGGGACCCGCACCGGAAAACATTTCAAACCGGGTAAATACACAGAAACACATGCAGAGAAATCCCATCTGCAGTTGTAGAATTGCCCACTTCAGCGACTGCAGTGGGACAGTCAAGTGCTTAAATCTGCTTTACAGAGAAAACTACTTCAGCGGTTTCAGAGAAATTAGTTCCAGCATGAAATGGAAGATTTATCAGACAGATCAGTGAATGCAATGAGATAAATCATAAAAGAATTATACTGAAATGCTGCCAATATTATCCTCACAGTGCAGTGCAACAGAATGTGGCTGAGCATTACATAAAGTCTCCTTTTAAAATTAAAGAGTAACAGAGGACCTTATCCTCTGATGCCATTTATGTCCATATGACACCTAAAAGTGTTTTGCCCTAATCCGTTCAATGCTATAACATTGTGTTTTACGACAGATAAAAATACCTTTAGTGTTGTATCTGAGGTTTTCTCCTGTGATATATGAATACAACTCAATGCTGCCTCCATATCAGGGGGTTTAGGTTAAAATAACATTTGGGTAATAACCTCTGAGCAGCAACATATTCAATGCAGAAATTGATCTGATTCAAATTGTTCTTTTTTTTCCCCATCGTAAGGCTTTGGTTTTTTGCACAACACAGCTTGTGAGTGCTGCCCTGCCTGCAGCTGCATCGAAAATCACACAATGAGGTGTCTGACAAAACAAAGCAGCGGACTAAATATTCCTGTCATGCAGTTTGTAGTTACAGGGATCAAACATGCAAAGTGTCAGAGGTGAAGGGCTGAATGACAGGCTAGTTTAAGACCCATGAGGTGCATTAATTCAACTACCCTCTGAAGTGGTTTTCACCACTGACAGCTGGCAGCAGAGAAAAAAAATAGATTTAGAGTAATGCAGGGAGTCCAGGGTTTCCACAGAGATCAGTGCTGAGGTGTGTGTGACAGATTCAGTCCTATATCGTTAAGTCCATATATCGTTGCATAAGAAACCGGTTGAATCTGCAACCCCGACCCCACCGCCGCAGTGACCTCGGCCCCAATGTCAGTTCACGTCACTAACCATTGACCTCTCCTGACGGACCGCTCTAAATTCACCTGTCAGGCTCAATAACCCGCCCCCGTTTCCGTGGCGAGGACAATGGCTGCTATGACAACTGGTCAGATTGATGCAAATGATTCTTGCTCGCCATAGGTCCATTTGTTCAGGAGGTAGCAGGACTATTTATACCCAAAGGAACTTTTAAAACCCAGTCATAAAATAGCTGCTCCCCACCTAGCCGCACTAACAATAAACCTCTGTGGGTTCGCAAAAGAAGAACTCTATTCAAGTGTGAACTTACTGGAGCTGCAGTATATGTGCACATTTCAGCTTTTTTTTTGTGTCTCTGCCTTTTTATCAGGATCACAGCTTGCTGCTGCACATCAGTTATTTGAGAAGAATGAAATACCGGCTAAAAGAACATACTTACACACTAACAGTAATGCAAAAGATAGAAAGTTTCACCCATAGGCGTCATTTGGGTAAGGAACTCGCCATAGCTCAACTCTAATAGACACGTCAATTATAAATAGAACATTTAAAGTTCAATAAAATATCACAGATCTGTCCTGAGTCCTAGTTGTGAACTCTACGTTGTGTGAGTAGGACTCATAATACTCAGGAAATGTTAAATTTAACAGGTTAATATGACTGAAGCCTGTTTGGTTTGTGTTTGCCGTATTTTTTTGAGCATTCTAAGCCAAACTGAGGTTTGACGCAATTGAAACTACACCTGTTGTTCCAATAATCAGAAACAGACGTGAACATGAGGCACATTTGTCCACTACAAGTGTTAAAAATGTGTTCATGGTACATTTAGAACAGATAAAAAATTGTGTGATTAATTGGTGAGTAGCTCAATCTGAAGGCTAATTTAATTGATTAGTCTATAACTTCTCCACTTTGCTCTCAAACTGCACCAGGATTGCGACGTTTAAAATTGGCACATTACAGCATGAGGGCGGCATGCTGACGTAAGGGCCTGAGACTCCGCTTGGAATTTAAATTTCAGTCAATAAGGCAGCCACGCAGAAGAATATGAAATGAAAATCGCCTCCTCACACCCACGCTGGACAGCTGAGTGACAGCTCTAGTGACAGGCGACACTGCGGAGTCGGACCGCTGCTTAAAGCTGCTGCAGCAGGTGGGGCCAGCCTCCAGCTGGTTAAGTACACTCTGTCCAAGCCAAGCAATAATAATGGACAAAGATGGCTGCTTCTGCAAACTCACTGCTATGCTTCGACACGAAAGACATGTGTGTGTTTGCACAAGTGTGGCCAAGTGTAGCGTGATGGTTAATTGATAAATCACACTGCTAATATGTCCACTTGGAACTAACGGGCATCTACACCGCAAAAACAAATCTAACAAGGTTAAAATATCTTGTTTTTAGTACAATTAGTCCAATATTGATTTAAATTATCTTATTCCACAGGCAGATAAGTTTGCTTATTTCAAGTTTTTATCTCATGTGGGACAAATTGGCCACAAAAAAAACTGAAATCAAGAAAAAAAGATATTTTAGATTTCAGTGTTTGCAGTGTATCACCAAAGCCATAGAAACACTTACACGAGCAAGACTGATCCATAATGTGTCAGTGAGGAGAAAAAAGGAGCCACAATTTACATTTACTGCTATATGAGAACACTGATACCAGGTTAGTATGCAAGTGTAGTCGTCTTTTATGTCTTTTATGCAGCTACTGTACCTGCATGCTGAGATAATTCATCATTTCATTTACCTCTGAATCAACTCTGACACATAACGTAGTGACGGCTGTGTGTCGGTATTGTTTGGAGGTGTGGCCAATAGAGCGTCGGTGGCAGCAGAATGCTCAAATCCATCCCACTATTCTTGTGGTAAAAATGCATCCTTCTATACAAATTAGCTATTGAGATTACATAGTTGTGTATATTGATGAGTAACAAATCTGCTGTGTCTAAAAAGCAATTACAAAAAGTGGAAGTAAGAAATCAATACTACATAATAATGATGTAATCATTACCATTACAATACCCACATGCCTGTGTGTACATGAAAGAGTTACTGGTTACTAGCGTTTCCTGCTGAAGACATTCTCTTCTTATTCCTGTTTTTATTCATTCATTTCTATTTCTTTTTCAATATCGTGAGTGATGGAGAACGTCACGATTCTTTTTCCATGCACTTGATGCTAATCTGAGCTTCAGAAATCCGAGTTAGACGAGCAGTGTAGATATTGTATATTTTAAATTTAAAATATTCAGTCATTTTAGTGCATGACCCATTTTTCTGCAGTTAGAGAAATAGACCCAAAGATAGAATTCTGTACTGAAGACTGTACCATAAGTTTGGAAAATACCAGTTTAATTCAAAAATAAAATCAGGTTGACCTAAATCTCAGCCAGTATGAACAGGAATAATTACACCAATAACACTGTAAATGTACAGGAGTAATGTAATAAAGTTGTCCTAAAAATCATGTGATCTTTTTTCAAGGATCACCTGTTAATTTCATGATTTTAGAAAAATGTTTCCTTCAAAAGACGCCCAAAGATTTTCAAAATACTACTAATAATAAATGTGCGACTATCTAATTTTATCAAGTGAGAAAAGCCACAACATTTGGTATCAAAACCATCCATAACCACTGTGTAGTGGTGACCCAGAGATAGAAAAACTGCAGGAGGAAGTGTTTCTCCTCTTGCTCAGCAACCATCGCTGCTACTGCCCACACTTCACTTACTCCAGTAGACTTAAAAAGAACGGATGTGTGTGAGGGAAAAAAAACGAAAGATGTCCAGTCTTGCTTTGGATGAGAAAAAAAACGCCCTTATAGAATCTATAACGTCGTCCTCCCACCTCGCTTTCTTGTCTTTGACCGGCTGCGCAAAAATTTGCAGTCTAATAAAAGTCGAGGGGGGGGGAAGAAGTTGCTGCTGCAGTGTGAGAATCCCATCAGAGTTCTTGCTATCTTGCTCAGCAATTTTATGAGGAGGAGAGGGATTACATCATGCCCTGCAGCCAGCTAATATTATACAGTGTGGGCACCGAGAAGCAGCCCTGCAAACTGCCTCTGTATGAGCTGCAGTGACTGAGCACATACACGTCCCTACTGTGAGAATGAGTGTGTGTATTTGTGTGTTTATGAGGCAGATGCTGTTGTGTTAAGTTCCTTTGGGGAGGAGTGTGCATGGGGGAGTCTCAACATGTCTGTAATTTATTATTATTTAACCGTCTCTACTGTGTATAATATATACACACACCAAATGTGTGTGTGCATGTGTGTGTGTATGTGTGTGTTCCGAATGGTTGAAGATATTCCTCTGTCTTCTGTGTCGCTCTCCAAAGACGAAGGGGGAGCCCGACCGTAACGGATCTATTCCCCGGGGACTCGGAAAAAAGACAAGAGAGGAGAATGAAAACAAAAAAGAGACCGAGTGGTGCCTCCTGTTCGACTTGTAGTCTTTTCTGGCCCTGTGGAGCTATGACAGCGTGACAGTTACCTGGTCATATTGTGTGTGTATGACACTTGGGAAATTAAAAAAAAAAAAAAGAAAAAAAAAAACAGCCTCTATGAAGGTTTATTATCACAACCCGGGCCTGTTATTCCGCTCATCAACACGGAATATTACGGATGTCTTTCCATGAGGACTGAACCAGCAGCAATACAGTCCGCCATCCCCTGAAACTTGCTATACACACCGCAGCATGCAGATGCTACAAATTAAAAGCCCATGGAAAAAGGAGAAGCTTTGGTGAATGTATAAATCTAAATTGAAGTTCATGGCGTTCATGACGGGTGAGTTAAATAACATACATAGTAGCTGTAATAAACTGCACATGAAGCATTCATGACTGTTTTAGACTCAACATTCATATCAAACCTTTCATGGATGTGGAAGACAGAATGATGACAACCTTTCAAAATAAAAGTCCAATTACTTTACAACTAGCTACATTCAGCTGACCCGTATTAATGTGATGTTGAGTCATGTTTAATGAAACAGTCATGAATGCTTTATGTCATTCATAACTTACCCATCGAGTGTGGTGAAATTATAAAGATAAAAAAAAGAACTTTTAATTAAAGCCCAAAAACACTGGCTGATTTTTTTTTCCATTCTCACACAACATTTTCAGAAACCTGTGGCCCGACGAACAAACAGCTCCCGGCCAGAGAGCCAGCTGTGCAGCGACAGATTGTGTACTCTACAGCACGCCTCTTCTCCCAGGAGCCGTCTCAACTGTGATCAATCCAGTTTAGGTAGCGATCAATATGCAAACAACGCATCCGCCACCCTCCTCCATACACACGGACACAGATCATCAAACAGTTACATTCACAAAACGCACGAGTGAGCATGCAGCCACATGTGCGCAGACAGATGAGCAGATGTTTGGAGAGAGAAGTCTCACTGCACAGCGACATGTTCTGATTGAGCTTTGTTATTTGAGCGTTAAATTGGATTTTTATTTGACCAGGGAGTTTAACGCCTTAGGAGATGCTTAAGATATTTGTTCCTATACAACGCAGTTCTTTACTATTAAGGAATGTTCAAGAGGAAAAAAAAAATGATATATACACAATTATGAATGCACATGTGAAAGACATTTTCCAAACCTTTTGGGATTGTTGGTGCATTTGAAACCCATCTGATTAGACACAGACAGCTTTTAAAATGAAAATGGCTCACTGAAGCAGCAATGGGTGAAGTCTGACACAATGCTGCTGATCTTACAGTTTAAGAATTCTATGTGATTTTGTTGTTTAAGAACAGCATGCAAAGAAAAAAAAAAACATGTGCCATCTGGGTCTAGGGGTGCTTGGACATAAGATGAGATGGATCCATCTTCCCCAAGTCCCAAGTAGCCACAAACAAGGTTTATTTTTAATGTAAAGGAAGTGATTTATTTACAAAAAAGGAATATGTTTTGTTATATAATATAACAAAAGTATGTTATACTGAGCAATAATGTCTAGGAAGTCAGAAACTAAACCAAACTAAGAAAACCATTGATAAAAGCCCTCTAAACTCTAAAAAAAAAAACTATCTAAGAAATGCCCAAAGTGTGGCCTCTTAGTGTAGAGTGTTCGAGTGTAGAGCCGTCCCACCAATGGCTGCGCAGGAATGGCACACGCCTATTTACATATGGAATTAGTAGATGAAGATCAGTAGAACATGACTACAGTCATAACACATCTGACGAAAGTCTCATTTCCCAAAGTATCTAAGCAGCTGTGTAAAAACTGAGTTTTCACAGTGTTTAATGAGGACCTGTGTATGGCTGCTCTCAGGCATCCAGCACAGATGGCCTGATCAAACCATCTATGCAGTACAGGTAAGTCGAGATGTAAACGCTGCCGAGTACGAGCGGGGGGGAGCTTTTAGAGCTTCGCGCTCCAAAAATAAACTACATGAATTTCAAATGAACGCAGCGTGCGGAGCAGCAATAAACACGGGTTACTATGTCTGAGTAGAAGCTGGAACAACGCTGTGGTTGAATGGCAACGACAGGGTTTTATTGTTCCCCATGAGTAAACGCTACACTTCTATTTAAGGAAATCCAATGACACCTGGGAAGGATTCAACATGTAATTCAATGTCACAAAAGAGAGGACATATTTTCCTATTTGTTTGAGCAATTAAATATATTCTCCTTATTGAGCTCCACTCACACAAATCTACCTGTAAAGAGAGAACTGAGCCTTTCTATTGATTCCAATTAACCTTCATTTCATTGTCTGCACCTTCTCTTTCAACAAGTAGCATGTCGAAGCTGATATTTTCTACCAGCCTGATGTTGCAGTAATGCTAACCAACGTCAATGTAAAGAGCCAGGAGCAGCTGAATGTCTGAGTCATGCAGTTAAGCCGGGGTCTTTGTTCCCTTTTCCCTCATCCAGCCTGATCTAGATGATAATGTGTTGCCCCCTTGGCTTAGATAGAGCTGACCACTACGCTCAGGAAACAGGCTGAGCACATTTTAGACTTTACAAAAGGCCAATAAGCTGCTGGAGAGAAAAGGGAAGATAAAAAAGGAAAAAGGTCTGTGCATTAATGGAAGGTGAAAATTGCTGCAAATCAAAAAATCAAAACTTGGCTCCAATGTAGGCAGACAGATGAGACTAGACTACACACATTCCACTACAAATATAATGAGGCCAAATGAAGATGTGTGGCCATTATCCACTCCACTACCTGTGCTCACGCACCCAGAGCGCTTCCCTGCCAGAGGAGAGGCTGATAAAAAGGCAGGATTGAGCCTTTACAGCTCAACTGAATGACACTTCCACTGCAGCTGCATATCTTCACGTGCCATATGCCTGTAAGCAGCGAGAGATAAGGACCCCCCCTCTCCCCCCCGCATGCATGAATTGTTATTACCCCGCCCGTCCATTCCTGCAGACCCCCAAAAGCCGAACCGACCAACGTTACCATGGCAGCCAGCCACTATACATTGTAATTAGCTGACCTAAATCCCCAAGGCTCGGACTGGTTGGATGCAACCCACTGCTTCCGTAGATTAGGGCGAACGTTGTTATACACAGGCCTGGAGCCTGGAGTCTGTCTGCACACACGCAAACATGCACAATAGGTGTGGTGAAAAACACAGATTCACGCCAGGGTCAGTGAGATTCAGGATCCTTATCTCACAAATCAGAATCGATTCATTGCTTCCAAAAATCATCTCATGGTGCGTTACGTGACAACGATTTTGCCAAAAAAGACCTTAGATGTGAAAGACTTAGATAACTAAATGTTATTTTACTATACATACCGTAAATTACCAAATTACAAGTGTATTTGTTTCAATCACTTACCACATCAGGTGTTTATTTGTAACAGGAGATTAGGAGAGATCAGGACATGGACAAAATTCTTGCTCAGCAAAACTGAAATGGTAATTTCACAAATTCTTTTATTAAGCCAATATGACTACTATATAACTTACAATTTTCAAAATTAAGATTACAGTACTGTAGTTATACATCTAGTAGTTGCTTCACCCGAGTTCCCTCTGCATACTTTACAACAGAAAGTTTCAATTTCTTGTCATACTTTTCATTTTTTCGCTGCACCGGTGCCATGGCGATTGACAATTAAGCAACATACGAACTGAGAAAAATGACATTAAAATTATCCTGTTGTCCAGCCTAAGTAGTTGCAGGTTGATTATTGGACATGTGGCAGTTTTGTTGCTTTATATTATCTCATTCTTTGGATATATCAATCCGCCTTTTTACTTTAATATTTTACCAGAATTTTTACTTTATTTTTTTTCTGCACCAGAACCGAGAGTGTTCTTTAACATCATTTGAGCACAACAATAATCCGGACTGAAACTCAGCTATTATTTGGTCATTTACAGTATACATTTACTATGCATATATTTTATATCACACACCATAAACACTCTAACTTTTTTTGAGGAATCAAATCGTCATATAGCCAAAAATTCACATCTGTAATGCACAAGGTCTCATTGGACTACAGACAAAAAAGCCACTTCCCTGCTTGTGTTTATAAGCAGGTACGAGGAGATCAATCCTCTGCACGTTCTGTACAGCTTTTCACCACCCACGCTCTGCACACTCCTACTGTACAGCAGCCACACTCCTACTGTACAGCAGCTCTACTGTGTGGGCATCCACCTCTCAGTGTGCGGCATTCATTCTTGGGTTTGTGCGCTAATGGAATGAGCATCAAGCCATGCAAGTGAAACAAAGAGCTGCATTAAAATGCAAACGTTTGTCGACAGGCCTCAGGGCAACCCCGCCAGTGTATGTAGCATCTATTTATCACACTCCCTGGACCAATTAGGAGAATGCGACGCGGATTAGAGGGAGAGAGCTTGAGACACTAGGTGTGTCAGATAGAGGAGGAACGCCCTGAGCAGCGCTGCCTACATCTGAGTCGGGTCATATCACAATGACACCATCAAGGTTCTTGTAAATGAAAGGCAGGAAGGAACCACTGATATCAAAAGGAAAATATTCTCTTCTACAGGAGCACAAAAATCTGTAAATTGGTTTGCAAATACGATGGAATTCATGTGGAAACCAATTAGGCGAAAAAGAGACATGAGGATGAAGAAAAAAACTAGTAGTGGCAGCGTGTGGGTGTACGTGTCTAAGTGGGGGATATAGAAAAAAGAAACTTCTTGACGGATGTAGATTCTTCCATCGGTTGTGATAACGGTTGATGGCTGCGTCGAAAAGAGAAAATCAGTCATTTAGATGAATTATGTCATTTTTTACTACTTACTACTAAACATTAAAATAATATAGTCGGTCGCATTATGCATGAGCATATGTACCTCATAAACTGCAAACTATTGCACAGGGTTGCTCCAAAAATGAAAAAACGTCTTTGTACTTTTCACTTTCAAACTTTAAAACGCTCTAGGGCTTAACAGCGACAGTCCTTGCAAAAATGCTTTTGAAATCAGAGGCCACTGGTTTTTAAAAGTCAAGGTTAGTTGTAGTAGTTAAAACTGAATCTGAACTCCTAAAAAAAAAATTCTGGCAGCAGACATTGGGCTGTCTACAGCAAAAATAGGGGTTATGATAGGATTTATATATATATATATAAATAGACACTTTTCATCAATATTCTTACTTCATGCATAACTAAAGCAGTAGTACTGTATTATTATATTATATTTATATCATTGTCATTTATGTTGCAATATTTTTTTTTTTACACCAGTCACTTTACCTATGAGTCACCTTATTTTATTTCCTCAGTACCTTTTTTGCACATTTCCATGTCAAAAGTTGATTTGTTGTTATTGCTCATCGTGTCATGTTGTTTATTGTTGTTTATTTTAACCTTCACTCCTTTCATTTATAACAACTAATCACCCGTTGTGAGATGAATAAGGCCCATCTAATCTAATGATATCTTCAGAAATACAAAGTGAATTTACTATAATTAGGAACTGTTGCTGCTGTATATCTGCCAAGTTGTAAATCCGCAAGGCGACTCGTGTCAAATATCCTGTTTTTTTTCCCGTCAATCCACGTTACAAACATATGCACAGACTCTACAGAGAGCATGGCCTTCAATGTGTTTATTTTAAGAGGTTTTATATTGAACGGCACATTGGAAAGAGCGACAGCAGAGCTCAGACGGAAAGGGGAGACGCAGCCTGATGGACAGACAGAGCACTCTGAGCCGCGAGGCCATCTGGTGAGAGCCGACCGGAGCGAGAGACCTTGCGGACATCGCTCCATTGATTTCGAAGCTGGGTCCATCTGCAAAAGGTTGCAGTTAAGTGGGGAATTAAAAAGTGAACAGTGATTTAAAAGAGCGGCCTTGCCATGGCAAATATCAGCCTGTACCAGCAGCAGCTTCACATCCACTGTTGGACACCATCACAATAAGTTAAGGATATTGTCATTTACGTTAGTGTGTTTCCAATTTGGTCTGAATTTTAATAAAATAGGTAAAAATTCCCTTTGATATTACTAATAATGAATGAGAAGAAACACCATTTTCATAGGTTTATGTATGAAATCCACTGAGTCTCTCACAGTATCCCTAACTCATTGTGAGTAGCGTACATCCTATTTTCTTGTACTGTGTTAAATTCCCTTTACAGCTGCTCTCTTTCTCAGCTCGCTCACCGAGGGACTCTACACTGTCAAAAAGGGAGCTTCCCTTTTTAACCTCGGCAGAAAAACAACCTGCTGTGAACAGAAGGCCAACCCTTAGTGGGGCCATCAATCTTTAATGATGCACAGGCACACAAGCACATGTAAAACATAACGTGTACGCACAGGCACACACAAAGGGCAAGAGAAGCCCTAAAACAAGCAAACAGACATTTACGCAGGGTTCCTAAGGTTTCTACGAGTTAAATTCAAGTCTTTTTAAGACTATTTACATAAAACTTAACACATTATTTCACAGACCTACCAGCAAAGTATCTATTTTTTATTTGTTCATTTATTTTAGAAATAAATTAACAATAAACAATGAAAATCAACAACAATAATACAGTAATAAATGCGTACTACATCCATATAAAATATTTTTTCACTAAAACCTCACCTGTAGTAGTTAGGCCATTGTGAATATAATGAGCTACAGTAAGCAGAGTAGGGGAAAAGCAACATTTTTCAATCAATTTATACTGGAACATGTAACTTGCAGACGGTCCCTAACACGGACCACAGTGAATGACGGTAGAATGGTGATGTGGCCATTTTCTGGCAAAATATGGTGGGGAATTGAGAGTAATATTATAATATTATAATAGTAGGATGATGTTGCTATATTCTACACTCTTTTTTACATGGACAGTCTTGATGAGATGCCAAGAAGAATGCGAAACAGAGAAGTTACCTACTGCACAAAAAGTCCCAGATATCAAAATCAAGCCTATTTAAGGTATTATTTCAAAATTCATAACTCATCTTTTTAAGAGCCTGCAGGAACCCTGTTTATAGAATCAGATTGATCTTGTTTTTTTCAGGAACGCTGTGCGAGTTTCAGCTAATTTCAGCCAAACCGGAGGTGATGTGTGACCTGTCCTGTAGGTGTTTGATGACCTGAGTGTCTGGGTGACTGGTTGTTGCTCCAGTGCATCAGTCAACCCTCCCAACTCATAATGGCCTCATCACCCTCTTCTCTTCCCCCCACACTTTTTTTTTTTCCCCCCTCCTCTCCTCTCTTCCGCCCGACTGCACTGAATGCTTAATCATGGTCCCTGCCTTCCAGGAGCATGTAAACACGCCAGCCGCGCCATTGGCCGGGGCGGCGGGGTTACTCCGTGCCGATTGGCTGAAGGGGAAGGGGGCATGGGTGGCAAAAGAAGAAGGGGTTGGTGGTTACTACACTGTTTCCTTTGAGGATGACTGCTGTCCATAGTAACACACCAGACACACACACACAGCCCCTTAGGACATGGTGAAGGTCCCCACAGACTCAGAACACAAACACACTCAGACACATGACACACCCTCTAACATCAAGCACAACACGAACAAAGGATTTTCAGAGCTTCACCCACACGAGGATGGCAAGAGGTTTGGAACTGAGAGGGGAATCCAGCTAATGCTGCTATTTGGGGTGTTATATTATAGCTTATAGCTCGACTTAAAATAGGGACTCTTTTTATAAACAAAAGGAGATCCCCGGCTCATCTGAGGAACAATATATTTCTATAATCTACTTAAAAGATTATTAATACAAGCATCCACACAAAAATGCAAGTTAAAACACACAGTCCAGCATTGATGGATCCCGATAATACTATGATGAAAGAACACTACTGTGAATTACCAAATAAGAGTTTCAAATAACTGTAGGTCGCCTTTAAACGCTAGGTGCAGGTGTATATTTTGATAAATAGCCGCCGGTTCAAAATAAATTTATTTTAAAAAAAAAATCATCAGGAATGAATCAATGTCATGTCCCAAATTGCTGCCTGGTCTCAAATAAATGCCTGATTGAAACAAATAAACATGGGAGTGCTCTCAGCGTTAGTGACAATTTGTCAGATATCATTAAAGCAGCGTTATTATATTGTTTGCCATCATGATCATACAACGACACCTATGTAGGAATTTAAAATATTGCATTTTACAGTTCAAAATAAGGCTGAATGATTTAAAAAAAAAAAAATTGTCATTTTTCTGGTCGATACTGCGATTTCATTCATGGTTTTTACAAGCAGAAACTTCCATGATATGATTAAAATAATAAATGTCATAACTCTAATGAAAGGATGAAAACTAAGTTCAAGAATTGATTCTGAATTTAGTCCTATTTATTAACAAGAAACTTGTCATACATAGGCTACATCGAGTGCTTAAGCAAAACAAAACCTGGTTGGAAAACAGCAAAAAAATCGTGTTTCTGGATCTAAAAAACAAAGAAATTCACCTGAATATTTTCTACAAATTCAGTTCAGCCCTGCAGAAGTGACACATGACATCTGCCTGGCTTTCTGTGCGTGAAGGAGCCACAACAACAACAACACGTTGAGCTGAGCCAAAAGCTGCATCTATTATTTAGAAGACATCGGTGAATGAACCCAGGCGGCCTACAGAGGAGGACAACACAGCAGGGATGTGGGTGAGAGGCATTAAGTTACTATCAGGACTGATGCTGCGCTCACATGGATTCAGACAGAATATAAAATACTAACAAACTGTCCAAACAACTATACTGTTTGTCTATGGTGTTGTTGTGCAGTCATAAAAAATGGACTAAAACATAAAATACTATTATTTAGTGTCTATTATATATAACTTCTCTGTTAAATAATATCACACAGTATTGGCACTCGCACTCAGAACTGGTTATTGCTCTACGCTCCATTAGTCACAACTGAAATGGGAACAAATGTCTTCATATAACGCACCTCACACTCAAAACTAGGGCTGCAACTAGTGACTCTTCTGATAATCGGATTATTCTATTGATTACTCAAATGATTAATTGTAAAACGTCAACCACCGTCTCCCAAAGCTGAAGATTCAACTTAAAATGTCTTTTTTTTTGTCCAGACCAACAGTCCACAACCCAAAGACCATCAGTTTACTATTATAGAGACTAAAGAAATAATTAGATTTGAGAAGCTGGAACCAGAGAATCTGGACATTTTCTTCTTTTTAAAAAAAATGACTAAAAACAATTAATCAAACTCAAAATAGTTTGCGATTAATTTAATAGTTGGCGACTAATGGATTAATCGACTGATTGTTGCAGCTCTACTTGGAACAACCTGCAAAATAAACACAATAATAGAATCTTTAACCATTGTTACATATGTTCAAAAGCCTTATCTCAATTTCCACTATATGAGAGTGTAACTGCTTCTAAATTCACTACATGTAATGATTTAACTCTCTGTTTTGTTTGCTTGTGTTGGTTTTGGTCTTTTTTACCCGTTTTATCATGCATTTCCTGTATTGTTGTCTCAACATCATTGTATATAAAGATGGTCTTTCAAGCTAAAATAAAGGTTCTTATTATTATAGTAACACACGTAGCTATAAAATACAGATTTCTATGAATATTCTACTGCAAACTTCAAATTAAGGTTACGTTCCCTCCAAAATCTCCTTGATTCATTTCCAGCTCCAACCCATGTCAGCACATATGGCTGCATCTTTCCTCAGCATCACTTAAATCTCTTCTCTTTCTCTCTCTCAAGCCTGTTTCCTGAGCGTTTGGGAGAAGCGAGCACGAAGCTGAAGCCGATTACATAAACATTTAGAACAAACCCCTTCCCTGGCCCGACGGGACGAGGGATGCTTCGACACAAAAGCAGAGCCGCTTTTGTGGAGCCGCTGGAAGAAGCGGCGGAGATGACGGTGTTACGTAACAACGCTGCTTTGGGCTGACTCAGATTCTTTGGAGCTTTGGGTTTATTGTGCGAGGACGGATTTAAATGTCTGTTTCTATAGTTACGGTACAGAGGAGGAGGAGGGGGGGGGCAGCTTCCTCTATTGATCATATAATGGTCCAGCTTGTACAGTGGCAAGACGATGCATCATGGCTGACATACGGCGAAGATTAAATTACATAATACATAATATTCATTCCTACAGAACGATATCCTCTCATTATGCATTAGTGAACAGGTAACAATGCTATCAGTAGCTCATTTATTAACACTGGCTTTCAATAATCTCATAAATTATGATGTTCTTGGCTCACACTTTTTTTCAGCGACCCAGATTTCCTTTAACCACTTAAACCCCAGGTTTATTTTTCAGATTCCCTGCTATAAATGACAATGTATAGCAGGCGGTTTATAGAATATCAGTACAACCACAAACATATATAGTATGCATTATTTGTATCTATATATATGTATATATAGATAAAAAAAAATACTTCATTTAAAACCTTAAACAAGACCAAACTGACCCAAATCAGGAAAAAAAGTTGAAATAACCTAAATTATCTGCAATGCAAAGTTCACTGATTAATAAGAGATTATTACAGAACATGAATATATTCTGTAGGATTAAAAAAGAGATTATAAAGGATACAGTTAACTAATCACACAAACTGCTAGAAGCAGCTTTTCTTATTGTATTGATCGTGTGGCTATTGATAATGTAACAGTAACATTATGTTTTACTACAGATAAAACCACTATATTCTGTGTTGTAGCTGAGGTTTTCTCATAAGATATATGCATTAAACTCAATGTTGGCCCCGTATCAGGGTTTTTGGGGGATTTTAACAGGTTAAGAAAAATCAATGGATCGGCACTCAGTGAAAATCATTAAACAGGAGTTCGAGGAGACCTCACAGCTTTTGTCGAGTCGTGTGCTTCTTTGCGGTGAAGCCACAAGTCAACATGTTTGGAAACACTATCACATCCCATTGATCCCGTCCCGGAGAGCGGACTCATTGGCCTTTTTTTTCCGACAGAGCGAGACAGAGAGACCGGGAGGAGGAGGTGGGCGGGTTTGGTCAAAATAGATTTGGTAGGGTGTGATAAATGAGACATTTCCCTGGTTGTAATAACCTCCCCTACGACACTCTGCTGGGAAGCCGTCCAGAATCACTTTTGCTGCGCCGCTGTTTGCTGAAGCAGGGCATGTGACAGCCAACTAACTACGGACATTAAACACTTAAAGACAGAACTGGGACTGGGTGGAAGTCATCAGCAGCAGCAGCAGCAGCAGCATCGAGCCAACGGTGAAGTCCACTCCATCCATTACGGTTTATGTGCCGCAAAGGGACCAGACTCTGACAGGTTTCTGATTTTAACACAGAGGGGAGTCCACGACTGGCGAAATGCGGAGGCAGAACCTGAAAAACTGCAGAATCTGTTGCAGCAAAAAGACCTCAAGGTTAAAAGAGGTCTCAAGTTTACTGAAAAACATTTTTTAAAAAAATAATCAGCCAATATATCATTTATAGCAATGGTTCTCAAAGTGGGGTCCAGGGAGGAGGTGCCAGGGGGTCCCCAGAAATAAGGCTAATAATTTATTTTCACTACGATTTCATAATGACAGAAAGTAGGACCATTTGCATATAGGACTGGAATAATTAAATGTATTTAATTTAGTAGTATTTAGTTCCTATTTTTTGTGTTTTAATTTGTTTTTGCACATGAAATATTTGATTTAAAATTTGACTTTCTATTTTATATAATGAGGTGAAAATGAATGGGGGGAATGAATGATAAATAATAAATAAAATGGAAATTAAAATGGAATAAATGGGAAAAATCAATTAAAATTCAATACATTTGGACATTTACTGTTTTTTCCACTTATGTACTGATTCATTTACTTAATTCCTCTTGATTATGACAGTTTCACTCCCCTATAATTTGACATTAGATTACACTTCCTGTTACAAAACATCTTAAAGTACATATCAGATGGGGTCCATGGTCTAAGTTTTGTGACTTTAAGGGTCTGTGACAAGAAAAGGTTTGAAAACCTGCCACTCCTAAATCCTAGCCTCCGCTCCTTCAAATTTCTTTCTTTTTTTTCTTTTTTAATTTGTTGACCCACTGTCACATCTGTTCACCTCCACAGTCCAAATAACTGGACTTGCTCAGTATCGACTCTTTGAGAGGGGAAGGGGCGGTTGTAACATAATCGTCAGTCACCAAGGCAACAAGTCAGAGGACTGTAAAGCAGCGACAGGCCGGAGAAAAGGTTAAAGACTTAAGTTATGAGCTTGAGATAACTCAACACAGATTATACAACTTAAACAGACATTCACAATATACTGATGCCAGCTAACGTTATGTAATATACCGGCAAGTTAATTAGGATTGGTGCCACTTTAGTATCGCTAACATGAGTAAATTAACTGATATCAATTACTGGATCCAATCTGTTGGACAAATTTGGACTTTCTGGCTTCAGAATCTAACAATCAGAAAGGTAAGTGGGTAGAGCCAAACATCAGGCTTTTTATGTTTCTGCCTCATTAATATTAATCAACCTCTCCTCTGATTACCCTATTTGAATGCTGAGGGGGATTGGGGGTGGTTTCTGCATAGGAGCTGTGTGCATTTCTCTCGAGTATTTTGAAACATGAGGCATAATTTTTCTAACACGCGGACCTTCTTATAAACTGGAAGCAGGAAGCAGGAGTTATACGGCACATGTTAACCTCTTGCAAATTGGTATACTGTGCTGCCTTGACTCAGATTGCTGCATTTTAGCATGGATTACTGAGCTGAACTCTATGTAAATCCAAAGGGATTTTTTTTTTTGCACATAAATTTGAGCCTTTCTCACTCGGGATTAGAGGAAATCTTTTTCTACATACGAGTGTTCTTCTCTGCACGTGTCACCTCCGCCGTCCCCAAAAAACGTCCACATTCTGGCTCTTACATAATCTATCTTTTCCTCCCATGTTGCTTTAGGCGTCACATGACACTGAAGCGAGTCGGAGAGGAGTCTGACTAACTCTCTGAAGGTTACAGCCACAGATTCACAGATTCAGGAGTCATAGACCGTCTGTCACTCGGACTGTGGTGGCAGCACAGCTCAGCTGCTGACTACTTAGAAATACTTGAATAATTGAATACTACTTGAAAATATGTGCATTTTCCTGTGGTAGGAGTGAACAAAAAAAAACTAAATTGCTCCTGTAGGACGTTCAGCGATTTGTTAGTGCAACCAACCAATATAGAATCAGCTATTTTCAACTAAAACTGACAGTATGCTGTACATAGATTCAATGCATGAGTATAAATCAGCCTTTAGTAATCCTAACAAACTATAAAAGCCAGCTGATATAAATATTAACAAGCATTAATTCCTCAGTAAAGAATGCACACATCAGCCGGGATAAACAGTTTCCAATGTGCGTAAGCCACTGCAGCAATAAAGAAATAAAAACAACCGATATTATAAACACACAATACGCAGCCTACAGACCAGTTAGAGACAGCAAATGGAAACACTGGCACCACCAAAATGTATCTTAAATCAGATCATGGAAAAGGGGGGAAAAAAAACAGCCTTTTACCCGGCTGTAGATTGTAACAAAAGTGATTAACTGCACGTGTGAGAAACGCTCTCCAGTAAGTACTTAGAGAAGAGGCTGTAACAAGAAGAAAGATGGAGGGGGGGTAAAAAAAAGAGGTGGAAGAGCGAAGTGCGAGAGAGAAAACAGGAGAATTATATCGGAGTATCGCAGAGGCAAACAAATAGCCGTCTGGGAGTCTACCACTTATGCTGGTGACCGGACAAATAGATGACTGATGAGAGGTCTGGCACGGCGATTTTATTCCTGTGTGCTTTAAACCAACCAGTGCGCCGTCATTCGGCTTTTATTGTATTCCTTTATCTAATTTGGCAGCTTCAATGTGTCACGGTATGTTTGTGAGTGCGGAAAAAAAACCTGAGAGGAAATTCTGTGACCTAAGCACCTCTTGGAGGGGGGGGGGGGCTTGCACAGCTGCGGCTTTGAGCATCCGCTCCCCACTTTGCTCCGGGAGTTACGGATGTGTGGTCGCGGCTTAACATCGAACCATTAACATATTTCAGTGGCTGAAGAGAGAAGAGATGCATTTTTACAGCCCGGTGTTTGTAAATCCATTACGTAACAGAGGTGGATTCATACTATGGTGTTCTAGGAAGGGAGGGACCGGGTTGTCACATCCCGCTAACAGCCAGGTATGAGTCATCTTCCTCTGGAAGCCTGCTGATGTGTTTGTAGCCTGTGAACTGGTGAATAGGCCGTTTCGCTGTGTGCACCGACAGCCCCTCAAAGCTCACAAAAGCGGTAGTGTACGTTTATTACGGCGGGCGGAGGAGAGGATGAAGGAGGGCTGAATGGCAAACGGATGATGAAATGACAGGTGCACAAAAGGACCGTGGCCTTTATCCAGAATAAAGCCTGGATAAAGGCTGTTGTCATGTTAATAGTCCGCCTCCTATTGTACACATCCGGCCTCTCATAGAATTTCAAATGTGTCAAAATATATTAGTTTTAAAGTTCAGATTCTTCAGGGCAGAACCAGAATAGCCGCATTAAAATAGCACACGGGCCACGTTTACAGTCCCCGGTGATTAAAATTAATTAGTATGCTGTTAGTCTGGCCTGATCTATTATTCAAAGTGGACTAATGTGTGCATACAGGATTCAGCTCTATCAGGTTAAGATAGAGCCGTGATGCGTTCACAGGTCCCGGGAAAATTATTATCCCCCAAAAAGAAGCTGCTATGAAGCTCAGCAATTTCAAAGAGTAGTTTGACATTTTAGGATGAACCATCGAAGGTTCTCTTGACCAGAATTAGACAAAAACTCCGAAACCACAATGCTGTTTTTTTTTTTTTTTTTACACAGATTAAATAAACAAGATGATAATGAAATAGCATTAGAAATGCTCGCAGGCAGATTTTTATCAATATGGACATTGCAGAGCGAGTGCATTTCCCCCTCTTCCAGTCTATATGCTAAGCTAGGATCATCTGCTGCTAGTTCCAGCTTCATATTTACCAAACAGGGTCTTCTCAGCAAGTAAATTAGCATATTTCACTGATAGTAAAACTGCTACTTTAAAAATAAAACTGCTGATCACAGTCATGCAAAATAACGCATGTGTAGCTCAAATGTTTGCATAATGCGGAATCTCAATAATGACATAACCGCATATGTTTATCCTATTTGGAAGGATAAAAAAAGTGTTAAGATAAAATGTTACAAACACATAATGTACCAAATAACATGCATCTTTTTGTGTCCACAGAAGAACTTGTAGACTTTTGACAATATGTTTATGGGATAATGTCAAAAACATGATGTGGTGTAACCCTAAAAACTTGGCACCAGATAGTTTACCTCTTAAAAACACCTGCTATCAACTAGTTTTATATTCTAGGTGGATTAAATATTTAAAATGAATCATTCTTTTTTGCTTACACCATTTGACAAAATTGCACATTCCACATGATTTTTGTAAAAAGACAAACAAAATGGTACAAATGGACTTTGAAATGACATGAAACCACCATGAACACAACACGTATGTTTTAGGGACCTGATGAATGCTTATAAAGCTGTAATTTAAAAAGTTTTTGCACTTTCTCATCTTGCGAACCATTATTTCTCGCTCACCCTCATACTTTATATTATGGTTTCTTTATCGCTTAACATCCCAAACACGGCCACCCTCCGTCTCCCACTTCCTCTACTGTTAAATCCCTCTCCGCAGATTAAGGGTCGGAGGTAACAATGGGAACACAGCGGAGCAAAATCCCAGAAGTCATTTGCTGAAAAACTCCCAACACAGAACGACAGGGAATCACAGCTGCGTGTGGTAGGATGTGTGTAATCGCAGCAAAGTGGTACACACTCACTGTAATAAAAAACATTGTTCATATCCATTTTTATATAAAAAAAAAGGTTATTTGTCATAACTGCTCATGATAATATCCATTTTCATACTATAAATGAGGGAAATGTTTCACACTGACCTGAAAAAACAGCCGAAGTGACCCAGCGAACAATCTGACATGTCAAGACTATGTCGACAGAACAATATAAAAAAAGCGGATTAAAAATTCAACAACAGGCAGCTCGTGTCCTCGATAGGATGGGACATAAAGTTCTACCTCCAGGTTGCAAGCATGAGTCATTCTCTCTCACAATATAGTTCTCCAGGGTTTTTAAGCAATGGAACGATGTTAAAAGAATGAGTCTATGAGTGTGTGTGTGTGTGTGTGTGTGTGTGTGTGTGTGGTGGGGGTGGCGACCTTCTTGTTATGGACAGCCACAGTAATGGACACTAATTGGGAGTCCTAAGAAATGCCAAAGTGTGGCTCCCACTGAGTGTGAGGACACGCAGCTCTGGTTGTAACACAAACAGGCAGCAGCCCGGGAGATGCAGGAGGAGGAGGAGGAGGAGGAGGAGGGGGGGTGTTCTGGGTAAAATGGCTAGAGGTAAAAGGAGCAAAGACATAACTGGGACGCGATTTGTGGACGGAGGGATACGTACTGCTGTACAGGGTGTCGATCCAGGAGAGCCGGGGCAGGCCACGGGCGCTGAGGGGCTCCATCCTCCTCTTCTCTCTCTCTCTCTCTCTGGAGCTCAGTCACTCTCGTCTCTTTCTTATTTCTTCCGTTACCTTTTCTGTCGCCGTTATTCGCCTCTTTTTTTCCTTTTTCTTCCCCTTATCCTTGAAAAACAGCCGTCATGTCGCAGGAAGGAGCAAAAAGAATCATTTGGGGGGGAAAAAAAATGTCAAAAGACACGCCGACGTCCAACAAGCAAGCGAGCTGACGGAGGAGTGTGTGACTGCTGTGTGTGTGTGTAGCGGACAGGCTGGAGACGACCACCGCCGACCGTTGCTAGGGGAAGAGGAGAAGCACTCCTCCTCTCTCTTTGGCTTGCTCGCTCGCTCCCATCCACCCCTCCTCTCTCTCTCTGCCTCTCTCTCTTGATTCTGCGCGAATGGCTCATCAGCCTCTCTCTCTCCCTCTCCCTCTCTCTCTCTCTCGCTCTGAGGAGGCAGGAATTCAGAAGTGATGCATAATGTAGAAAGGAGGCTTGTGTCAAATGTGAATTAACTGGCACATTCACAGCCTGTTTCCTCTCTTTAAGTTCTGCCAATGAACGAATGTCACATCCAAATTTACGCTGCATCTCTTTTCTTGATGTGTTTTATGGTTTAATGTGGAGCAGCAGGTTGATTTATTTGCTCTTAACTCTTTTTTTAAAAAAATGACCAAGAGGGTAGAATAACAGAATCTGTGAATTCAACAAAGGTGGAACTGCTCGTCAACGCTTTTGCTTCTAATTCATTACTTTTTAGCTCCGCCAAGGAGGTTATGTTTTCGCTTGGGGTTTGTCAGTAAAATATCTTAATAGACAACTTATGTACACAGGTATTTGAGTTTTCAAAACCTTAAAATAAAAATCTAGAAAAGCACTCTGATGCTTAATGGTCAGGTGTAAGATATCACCACCAGGTTTGTTTGAAGGTCCATTTATCGCAGTGTTACCAAATAACAATGAATTCAAAGTGATCCAGAAACCAGGTTTTCCCCCAGATCATTACCAAAATTTAATCATCTGTTCCTAGTACCATTTCCAACATTCGCTGAAAATTTGACAAAAATCCGGCAAAAACTTTTTGGGATATTTTGCTGACAAACCGAGAAAGGCCGGCGAAAACATAACCTTCTTGCCAGAGGTAAAAGTGATGAAGAGAGCAGCATAAAATATGTTATAACAATAGAAAACTGATGAATACAGGAATTTGAGTTTTCAAAAGCATGAAATAAAAATCTAGAAAAGCAACCTGATGCCCCAAACGATGGTACCTGTCTGAAGGTTTATTTACCGCAATTTTACCAAACAAAAAAAAAAATTCAAAGTGATCCAGAAACCATGATTTCTCCTTGATCAGTACAAAAATGTAGTCATCTGTTCATGGTACTATTCCAAACATTTGTTAAAAATTAGATGAAAATCTGACCTAAACTTTAGATATTGTGCTAACAGGCAAAAGCCGGCAAAAACATAACCTCCTTTTTACCTTAGTGGAGGTAAAAAGTAATAAATTAGAAGCAAAAAACAAGGAATGCTATCTTTCGTGAATTCACTACTATTATTTCAGGTGAAAGGGGGAGGCTACATATACTGTTTTATGCCCGCCTCTGCACTGTCCTTACAGAGAACAGACAACTGGAGGGCACCAATGAGAAATGCAGTTGCAGTGAACCCAACAATGAGCAGCTGTGGCTGAAACAGTCAGTCATTCAGTTAGAGAGCGGCTGGTTCAGATGTCATGTTTTAAGCTACTCCAGTCTTCTGTTCCCGTGGCAATTTGCTCTGCCCTCCACACTCTGAGAACTTGAAAGAGACACACAAACGACGGTCAGTCAAAACTGAACACTGACATCAGCTGATACAAGCCAGACTGTGCTAAAGTGGAAAAACGCACTACTAGTGTATGTAGCAGATTTATTTTGTTGTATGTGATTGTTTGCTACATGCATATTTTAGCGATAAATACCAAAACTAGACTCTAGACATTCGATGTTACAAAACCACAACACTTCCAATAAAAAGAAATTACATTACATCCCTGATCGAGTTAGGAAAGCAAACAAATCAAGGTTTTGTGTCACTATGCAATTAGAGTTTTATAGTCTGCTTTATTGAATTTCAAATTATCTTTCTATCAGGTTTTATTAGCTCATTTAGCACATTATTGCTGCTGTTGCGCCCTGTTCCCACAGACGAGAGCTGACAGCATCACCCCTCAGTGAGCACATGTGTTACAGGAGGTCGGCAATCAGGGATGAGGATGGCGACAAAGCCCTGATACACGTATGAAACCGTCCCCTAAAGGTCCACCTCCTCCTCCCCCCCCTTCATACCCCCCGTAAGCAGCATGGGGGAGGAAAGACGGAGGGTTGAGGAGCAGAAAAACTTCAATTAGGACACAAAGGATGACAGGAGGGACACCCCCCCCCCCTCCACTCCTCAGGCAGAGCACCGGGCCCCTGAACATCGGTCTTTGTCTGGCTATGGAGCTCTTATGTGCCAGCTGGAGGAAACATGTACTCTCAAGCACAGGAGCCCAAGGAACTCATCTAGCCAGGGGTTATATACCAGGGGTGTGTGTGTGTGTGTGTGTGTGTGTGTGTGTATGCATGCATATGTATGTATGTCTCAAGCCTGCATGTGTTAATGTGTTAATGTATGTCAGAGTTATTAATGAATATAAATGTGCCATTATGAAGGAAGGAAAAAAAGAATCACACTGGCAGGACAAAAGCACACATTAACTCAAGGTGTTTAGAGCACGCACACACACATACCACACACATTAATGCACACACACACAAAAACGGAAAACAAAAACATGCAGAAAAGGGGTATGGCATAGGCTTAGGGAATGTCATTTAATCAAAAATAGGTTTATCTACTGTATAGTCCTTACAAATCCTTTGTTTTAAATCTGGGACAATAGGGTCCTCTCTGTCTTACACACACAATTGTGCAATTATGTGTGCATGTACCCGTCTTTTAGGGTTTTAAGAGTGAAGCTGCCCAACTCCCCCTCCTAAATGCCTCATCGTACAAGGGGCAGAGACAAACAAAGAAAACACACATCCACACAACTACCTCTCTGGAGCATTACAAACCTACATCTATCAAATATTGATAGTCATGCTGTGTAGTAAAAATGTCCATTTTCAAACTATCTAACCCTTCAACACACACACGGCTAATACAGTGAGTTCAGGTAAGAGCAGTTGTAGGATCTGCCTGGTTACAGATGACAGGGAGTAGTCTGACCCCCCAGGATCAGACTGTAAAGCAGCAACAACAACTCTACACATCAGTGATGGTTCATCCACTATAAAAGGTCAACAGTCAGCAACAACAGTCCTTTATTCTTTCTGTGTTTGTGTGCACATTTGCAACGTAAATTGCATTTGCAAGTTCATAACCAGAACCACAACATATAAAAAAAGTCAATGCTGACCTTTGATCGCGTGTCGTCCCACAGTGAACAAACAGCGTGTGAACAAAGGGCATCACCAATTCACTGTCCTGAACGGCACCCAGGATTTCACAAATTTGGATTAGAGGTTGATTTTATTTACTTAATTATTTTAAAATTCTATATCACCTATTCACACAGGAAACATGATAGTTCATGCCATTGCCATAGTCGAAATAATAGACCTTATTTAAAAAAAATATGTAAGAAAAAGTTGTAGCCACAGGATAGTTTCATGCTATCTAAGTGAATGGAACCCCATTAGGTTGTATGCACTAGGAGTCTTCCCATATATTATCCTAGATTGTGAGGTCAATTTTTTATTTAGTGACAATTTTTCGCTGTGAATAAAAGACAAGGCAAACAGGATAACCTGGTCATGTAACCTCATAAATTGTATGTCCTTCAAAAATAAAAGCCTCCTTTTCATGCCCGACTGTGAAAATATAGACGTTATATCATAGTTTTTTTTAGAAAAATGAAGCTAAAGTAACCATTTCCATATGGAAACACTATACAGTAGAGGCTCATTCTATGAATACAAAAAATGACTTTAACTTAGGATGTTAAAACTAATTACACAGACAAGAAATGGTTTATTGGTCATGTTTTTGTTGTTTTTTTAAACACACAGATTTCCTGACATGTAGGCTGGAGGAAGATGGGTTTGTCATTACGAGGCCAGTATGAGTGTGTGTTTGTGTGCATGCTTAATTAGGCAGCAGAGCTTCGCACCAGCCAATCAAACCAGCCCCAGCCCTCCGGATTTTCTGTTCTACCCAGATACCCCCCCGCCCCACCCTGCTCCACCGGCCCTACCCGCATCTACCCTACTTACAGATCCCTGATGTTTCTACCCTCACCTCAGCCCCCATCTCCCTCCCACACCCCTGGCCTGACACTGGGACTCCAACTGTTAAATGAGTATTAAGTTCACTGGAAATCCTGGAAGCTTGATCTACTTTCATGACCCCCACACTACCCTCACTCCTACCCTTCAAAAATGTTTCCCAGCATGACTGATTTGTGTGTGTGTGCAAGTACATGTGATAGAGAGTGGTTGTGTGGAAGCTCACAGCTGTGTTTCCATTAGAGTGGCTTCAAATAATGAAGCAATGGAGCAAAAAAAATTATAAAAACAGAAATAATTTTACACCGACTTGAAATCGCTTCATTGCAGAGCTAAAGCGTGGGCGGCACTGCCATCCAACACAAAGAATTATGTTGAATTATATCTTCCTTTCAAAATATGGTACATGCAGAGTTTGAAGCTGGAAATGACAGTGACACATGATTAACAGGTTCCTCTGTAGCAGTGGATTTCTGAATGTGGTTATATTATATTGTCACTTGCACTCAGCTCCTTGGGAAGAATCCCACTCCTCGGAGATGAATGAGGTTATTCTATATAGTAAATGTATGTTTTCCGGCACGCTTCTTTGTTTTGGGGGTTGGGGGAAATGGCAGCGGCGATGAGCAATGAAGATACATTATTAAATAGCCCAGAGTGCATCAGTGAAGAATGCTTTTTATCATTGTTTATTTGATTATTTTTTTGAGAAGAGAAATGATGCAATAAGCCCCTTGTGTTTTCATTTTGTCCAAAATGCATTTTTTTCAGTATGCAGGACTAATTCATCCAACAAATACTGTGTCATGCGGTTTTAGAATAATAATTCCATTACATGACTTTGATTGCTAGCGTTTCTCCACGACCCATTGGGCTGTCACAATCTACACAGAGTGAACATGAGAGCGTGTGTGTGTGTATGTGTGTGTGTAACAGCATGTGTTCTGGCAGCCAAGATCACCGCTCACCTCATTTGCCCTGAACCTCCTCTCTAACTCCCTCAACATCCAATTATGGGGAACGACATCGTCTAGCCGACCGATGTGACATATCAGTGTGTGTCCTGTTCCTGTATTAAAGCAGCTTCTCATTTGTCATAAGATGGAGCTTCCTCAAACACAATGTTGTGCCTGTTTCTGTCAAGGAGGAAGAGAGAGTGAGGGACAAAGAGATTGAGGAAAGAGAGAGAGCAAGTGTGTGTGTGTGTGTGTGTGTGTGTGTATGTGTGTGTGTTAGAGAGAGAGAGAGGGAGAGTATTCATCCCATGCCAGCTGAATTCACTTTGATCTATTGAGGTCAATGCAGAAATCATCTGAATCATGCTGTTATTGGGCAGACACCAGATAAGGAGCATTACCCTTACACACACACACAAATATAACAATGACATGTCTGTTGCTTTCGGAGGCACAGGAAGATTGACTGGTATTTTTACAACAAATCCAGAAAGGAGATTGCCCTATAAAAAACACAATGTCTTTTTATGCACAGCTGCACATGTGTATGTGTGTGTGAGAAATGAGCACAGAGTGTGTGTCTGCACTCCACAGATTGATTCTAGAATGATTGATTCCACAGTTTCCTACTGTATAAACTGAAAAGATGCACGATCACACACACACACACACACACACACACACACACACACACACACACACACACACACACACACACACACACACACACACACACACACACACACACACACACACACACACACACACACACACACACACACACACACACACACACACACACACACACACACACACACACACACACACACACACACACACACACACACACACACACACACACACACACACACACACACACACACACACACACACACACACACACACACACACACACACACACACACACAGGTGGCCAGTGGAGACACTGGTGTCTAAATAAAGAACTACTGCACTCTAGTGTTGAGATTGAGGCAACGCAAGTTCTAAATTAATCCTAATTCAGAACAGTAATAGAATTTAATTGTATTGAATAAAACTGCATATCATGTTGAGAGCAATAGGAGCAAAAATCACCATAGAAACTCAGTAGCCAAATGATTATTACACAAGCCACATGCCTGGTGTGATTCCAGCCAGGATGCTTTGTTGCATATCAGACCCATCTCTCTCTCCTCAATGCAATAAAACAGCACAAAAGAAATAAGAAAACAATCATCAGTCAGACAGGCCAAATTACTCTAGAAAACCTTCGTGTATATACACACACACAACTAGAATATGATCTCAATGGCTCATTTTGATGTTAACCAACAGGTCAACCCCTCAGAACCCAATATGTTCCTTTTAAGGGCTGTGACTGACAACTCTATGTCAAACAGCATCACTCTGCTACCTATCGACTTAACTACTGTTCCATAACCATTAGATTGTGGACAAGATGTTGGATCATAAGAAACACTCTGGTCATGGTAGGAAACATGAAATGTGATGAAAAGGAGAAACAAGTTTAGCTTATAATGAATTAAGAAACCCAGCACAACAACAAACTGTCAGTGTTATAGATGTCCACATGAGGGTGCTGTGTCCATCTCCTCAACATCCCATAATCCCTTTGAAGATGATGTCCCATAAATGTTTGAGCATGCCGAACCCTTCACTCATTTAAGTCTCAAACAAAACTCAAACTAGTAGTCAATAGTGTTGACCGACTCCTAGTAGTTTATCACAGTAATGCTCAAAGTCTAAGAATAGAGGATTTAAAGCATGTAGATCTAGAAGAGCACTTCTAGTCCTAATATAGTTCCCTAAACACTGATACTACTGATAATTAAAGTGTAGTAAACATGTGGGACCGTGCAGCCTGTTGCAATCACTCCTGCTCTTTTTTAACCTGTTTAAGTAGAAAAAGCCCCTGATTTCCCCTGATTTGAGACAATTTGGTCTTGTTTTAAGTTATAAATAAAGTATTTTTATCACAATGTTAGATTGTTTTTGCAATGCTTTAACTGTATTTGTTCTATCACAGCAACATAAATTGATTCTGGAACTAGTGTAATCACCTTCACATGCTGTAAATTTCTTTTGATCCCAGGTTTAAGTACATAACATTTGTGGTTGCAGAGATATTCAATATTTATTAACATTTATAGAAGAAAAACTGTGGGAAAAAAAGATCACTGGGACCTAAGTGGTTAAACATTTCCCCTTGGGGATAAATAAAGAATTCTGATTCCGATGTTAAGCACAGGTGAGTGAGCTTCATGCAGCAACTGGAGCTGCAGAGGAGACTGGTTCCCTCCCACCAGGCCAGTTGCTGCACCTCTCCAGTCAAGTGAGACAGACACACACAGACACACACAGACACACAAAGACACACACAGACACAACTAAATGGAGAACGAAAGCAGCATCATCCAGACCTCTCCTTCTCCTTTCATCCAGATCATCAGTTTTCAGTTATGTGGCACATTCACTCACCACATGTTTGCTGTCTATACAGTTCTGCTCCAGGAGAAAACAAGCAACTTCCTCTCATGCCCTTCATCAGGAAGCGTTCATAACATTTCATTCTTACACCCTGCAAAGACGATGCCCATTAATGTCACCTTTGCACAGGATGTATTACCCACCCTGAGCAGCAGGACTTAACAACAGCTGACTGCTATGGAAGGGTAGATGGCAGACCAGGAGGAAAGAAAACAAATGAATGGATTAAAAACCCTCTATAGCTTTATCTTGGAAATATCCCTGGTGGACTATAAATTAAAGCTGATAATGATCTTCTCAGCGTCCTGCTAGCAGCAGGTCATCACAAAGTCTTGGCTCCAGAAAAACACCCCTAACAGAAGATGGGCTGTTTATTTAGCCACTGAGTGACGATGTTGGTATGTTTGATATGTATATGATGTACATATATGACAATTTACTGATTACCCTCGGATCCTGAATGTGTGTTTAAAGTTCAGAAATTGTCCCTTGAAAAACAATTTAAATTGCTTATGAATAAAGGTTTTTTTTTTTTTTTTAAAAAGCAACTATATCTTGAAATGATTAACAAACCAATAAAATGACACCAGCCTGTAGGAGAACTGGAGGAACTGCGCTCACTTGCCAAAAAGCTTGTGGCTAGAAAGTAATTAAAAGAATGTATCAATAAACACTACCTGATCCGACAAAGAGTCTGAACACTGAGCAGCACAATAGAAGATGGACAACTTTCTACTGGAGTGATCTCATAGCGAGTATAATGTTATGCCTATACTTTTAACCCTTGTCCCACAGACCCGAAGAAGCTAGTGTTTCCACTCGGGAACACAATGACACACAATACCCACAGCAGGAGCTGCTGTGACCTGAAACTCAAACACTTCTTTTCTTTTCAACGACTTTAGCCGGATAACCGGTAAGAAAGCATTCCTGGCTGCTTTTTATACACTACCGTTCAAAAGAGCACTGTTTTTTTTCAATGAAGATAACTTTAAACTAATCAGAAATACACTCTATACATCCCTAATGTGGTAAATGATATTCTAGCTGCAAATATCTGGTTTTTGGTGCAATATCTACATATTACCCATTTCCAGCAACTATCACTCCAAGTGTGACCGCAACCTTTTAAACAGTAGTGTACAGAATAAAATATCAAAGAAATCATTC
Source organism: Lepturacanthus savala (assembly GCA_030544235.1). Classification (NCBI taxonomy): domain Eukaryota; kingdom Metazoa; phylum Chordata; class Actinopteri; order Scombriformes; family Trichiuridae; genus Lepturacanthus; species Lepturacanthus savala. The sequence continues at coordinate 7,443,321 of CM060479.1, read as the reverse complement.
TGCGGGATAACTAAAAGCAAATGGTTTCCCATTATGAAATTCAAAACTTAGAAAATCAGGTTATTTGCTAATCTGATTCCATTACCACATAAATCAGAAATAAGAAGAACTGAAAGTGATGAGCGAGGCAAATGATGTCTTCAAGACGGGGGAACTGAGAATGCATTAAAGCTCTGTTCACAGGTGTTTTTCATACTTCAGTGGAGGCCAATCTTTCGTTAACTCCCTGGTGTGCGGCCAACGACAGAAATAGCTTTTCTGGAGAATGACGCAGACAGGAAGAGAGTGACAAAAGCTCGACAAGTAGCCGGCGTCTCGCTGAGCTGAGAAAAAACGGCGCAAAAGTCAAGTAGGTTAATTAGAATGACTCCTGCGGCGACAGCTGTGGGAGTCAAAAAGTACAGAGTCTGAGCCTGAGCCGATTCTCCTCAATACGGAGGTGATTATCCACGACAGAAGCGTTTTTTTTTCTCCGTTCTGGACACGTTTGCCATCTGACAGGGAGACGCTGTCACCAGGAGAACTTCACACACCAGCAGAGAGAGCACATTCAGAGACAGAACAAGAGCAAGAGTGCGATCACGACTTATTGAAGGAACATTCGAACACTTGCGAAAACTTGTTGGAAACACTAGTTATCCTACATAGCTCAAGTAAGTTCAGAGGACATGAACGTATAAGCATCACACCAAAACACGGTTTCTCCTCCTTTGTTTTTACTGCATCAGGCCTGAGGAAACATTAAGATTTGCTGGTTAACAAATGCGGCAAAATACTGCGTCAGCAGATGTTGACCGCTGGAACGAGGCCGCCGCTGGCCGACTACTGCATTCTGCTTCCTTCTGCAGCAAATGGATGACAGAATGGTACAAAAAAAAAAAAAAAAAAAAACTTCCTCGTCTAGCTGGTGTGGAACAACAAGCTCTGACCTGACGTTACCCGGATCTCACCCCGAGCTAATGAACTGAATTAGGTTTTCTGCTCATACAGATGTTTGATGTTGCATGTTCGATGCATGAATTTGCATAATTTTTGCATACATTAGGAAAAAATAAGGAAAAAATGTGAAAAACAGACATTCATTGGATAACGCAGACTTGAGTAAGAGGAAAATTATAAAAGGTGCCACTTTGAGCCCTGCAGGCAGGAATCTGTGAGAATTGATGCTCACCAGTTCTGGGACTGTATCACTGACTTGTTGCTTTGAGCCCCTCGAGTCAAAGTGGGAGTAGCTACACAATTAGCAGTGAAATCATATATGGCTGTGCATACACACTAACACTGACAGTGTTAGAGAAGAATGTGCATGCACGTATGCACACAGTCTAAGTTCAGACTGAGTTACTCAATCGGTAGCTGTGTATTAAAACTATTTTTACAGCACTTAGTGGAGGTGAAAAATCACCAGACATATGGTGCACAGCTACTTGTCACTTAACTACTTATGCATCTACTCGCCAAATCATCAACAATAAGGCCATTCATTTATGTTTTCGTATGATGTTTAACACTAATTTTAAGGCTTTCAAAAGCCCTATCTCAGATTTCTCTGTAACCCTCGACAGTATGACTAATAAGTGGATAATAACATAGAATCAGATTGAAAAAACAGCCTTTTAAATCATAGAGTGTGATCTTTCCGGCAAATGACGCACACTTTCTTCAATTTTCAATAACAAAGCACTTCTGATTGGTGGGAGACATATCTCTTCTCAGTGGGAGTAGAGAGGTGCCCACTATTTAAAAAGTCATTTATAACAACTTAGGACAACTCTCTTTTACTGATCTTAGGGATGCTAGTTGCTGCTTTTTCCCCAGCAGCTGAGGTTCAACCTCATCCTCTTTCTTTTCTGGATGTTGTATATTTGGAACTCTCAATAGCCCAAATTATTGGTGCTAATGAGAGCACACTAAATGCCTAGTGTAGTACTACTGATTCTCTGAGAGATATGCCGTGAGTTAATGGTTTTCTACCACTGACGTTCTCATTCATTCCAGTGTCCCTGAATGTCAGTTTTCCTTGTTGTCTTTGTGTGTTCTGTGTTTGAGTGATTGTATATACATGTATGTATGTATGTATGTATGTATGTATGTATGTATGTATGTATGTATGTATGTATGTGTAGTGTTTTCCACACATGAATCAATGCCTGGCGCAGCGCCACAGAATGAAAACCTAACACCACAAATTGATTCTTTTTTTCCCCAGCATAGCTGCAGTTGTGAGGAACCGGCCTTATTCCATTAGTGCATTTTGTCCCGCTAGTATTCATGCGAAAGTTAATACAGTAATAGCCTAGCTTAACGTTTACAATTAATATTTTAGTACTATGCGGTGATATTGAATCCTGAATAGTCTTGGCATTCTTCTTTTTGACTTTTTGTTAAACTTCAATAAAAATTTGACATCAAAAATTGTTTGTAATTAATGCTTTATTACCATTCCATTGACCTTTGTGGTCCTTCATACACAAAAGGCTAATTGTGTTTGTGGGACAATAAGTTAAGTTGTTTTGGGGAATGTGTATTTTGTTTTTTTACCCCACTGCCATGCTTTGACATAACGAACAAAATTCTTAGAAACTTTCCCCTTTTTTGGCATTTTCTGCCCCCCAGGAGCTTCATCCTGGAGGTCATCAATGTTGTCAAAGTCATCTTCCCCTGAGTTGGGAGTTAAGTTTGGGTGAGCCCCTTTCTCATAGTAGGAGATCATTTCCTTCACTGTTGATCCAACTGTATCCATACACTTCTTGCCCTGGAGGTTGTCAATGGTCTCAACCTGGAGGTCGTCAATTTTCTCAAATTGGAGGGCGCCAATGTTCTCGTCGTGGAGGTCCCCAACCTTCTCGCCCTGGGGGTTGTCAATGTTCTCAACCTGGAGGTCGTCAATTTTCTCAAATTGGTGGGTGCCAACTTTCTCATCATGGAGGTCGCCAACGTTCTCTCCCTGGGGGTTGTCAATGTTCTTGACTTGGAGGGAGCCAACGTTCTCAACGTGGAGGTCGCCTACGTTCTCTCCCTGAAGTTTGCCAACGTTCTCGTCGTGGAGGGCACCAACTTTCCCCACCTGGAGGGCGACAATGTTCTCAACTTGGAGGGCTTCAATGTTCTCCTCCCCTGAGTTGGATGCGGGAGTGGTCTTTGCGCGAGCCCCTTTCTCATAGTAGGAGATCATTTCCTTCACTTTTGATCCAGCAGTATCCACACATTCTGCATCCTCGGACTGGAAATTCTTGTCCTCTTCAGAGGCCGTGAGCTCCTCCTGGACGGAGGCATTATTTTCTTTTTTCATCAAAGAATCAGGCTCTTGAGTGTCATCCTCATGCTGCATCTCAGTGACCTCTATGTTCTTAGCCTCAAACTTCTCTGACAAATCTTTGGAAGTCAAAGTGTTATCTTCGCTGCTCATCTGTAGCTCCTCTATCATTCTTTTCAAGCACATATTCTCCTTCTCCAAGGCTTTGAGTTTTGACACAAAGGTATCTGCACACTTGCTGCGCTCTGACCAGACCTGTTTTTTGAAGTCACAGAGTTGTTTACGGAGGGCCTCAATCAACTCAGAGTCATGTTGCTGCCTCTTGACATGCATGTCATTTTCCTTATGAAGCTGCATTTTAAGCTGCCCAATTTCTTTCTCTAGGTCCTGCCTTAGCTCAGCCTTCTCAGTTCTGCAGTTCACAATATTATGAAGGTCCTCCATCTCTTTAACAAGCCTGTCCCTTTCCATCTCCAGGGCCTTGTACTTAACAGAGTTCTCGTTGATTATCCTTTCTCTCATCTGCTCCATTTCTGCACAAAGGGACGTCTCCCTCTGAACGGCCCTCAGCTGCTCCGTGGCTCGCAAGTCTTTTTCCTTTTGGAGCAGAGCGGAGAGCTCCTTGATGGTCTCAAACATTCTGCACTTCTCTGCCATCTTTTTCTTCAGTTCTTCAAGCTGAAGTATGTGTCTCACAGATGAACGATCCTCTCGGGTCTCCCGCAGGATTTGGTTTGTTTAATTCTGTGGACCAGGCAGGAAAACCAACAGGAACATGGTCTTGCAGGTGATGTCGGTCAGAGTAATGACGCGTGTCCAACTGTGTCCCAATTGGAGATATATACCAAGAACAGGTAGTGTATACATACAAAAGACGACTTCTGATGACATCATCAACAATGGAAATTGGCATTGATGATGTAATTCCAGAAAATGTTCTATTTATGAAAGCTGATTGGTTCACACAGGTTGCATTATACAAAATTCGTTAGTGCCTGTGACATCACTTCTAGTTTATCCATACATTACTTCAATCTGTGGCTAAATGTATTGTAAAATATTGTAAAAAAAATAACTTGAACATGTAACCCACTTATTTTATGATTGCTCACATAGTAGTATATTTAGGCAAAATGTGGAAAACCATATACTATGTAAAGTTAAATTAAAAACTGATTAAAAACTAGTTTTTAAATCAATGAAAAAACAATTGTCACAATTGTATAAAGTCAGTCTTTTTTTGTTTACTTTATATACAGATGTACATTGATTTGTTATATAATATGGTTATTATACATTTGTATGGCTGTTGTATACCTACTGTATTTGAACTGGACTGCCTGAATTGTTTGTTCTATTTAATATTGTTAATAAAGCTTTGGGAAAAAAATAACTTGTGTGGCATCATCTCTGTCTCTCAAGTAGCTGACTTAGTATGAACAAATAACAATGCTGTTGCCATAGCAACAGCAGTAAACTTGCACTGTCTGTGATCCAAATACAGATTCCACAATCTACAAAATGATTTAATGTTTTATTACCCGTCTGTCAATACTTTAGGGGGATTTGAGAAGCTAATGTGTTGGTTGCATTGAGTCACTGCTTTATTTATGATCTTAGTCATTTTAAATCATTTAGTCTCTCGAGATAGTCGTTTTAAGAAATCTCTTTTGAGAAAGCAGTGCAAACTCAGACAGTAGAATTTGCTCTCTGATCATTAATGACAGATACAATGAACTGATCTTCATGCAGGAACACTCTGCCAGCCACAGTGTAAACAACCAAGATAAGAAAATCTCTGATTAGAATCCTAGCGTCACATTAATGTCGCAAAATCAAACTGTAAAAAACTAAATTCAATACAAACAAGAGAGGAAAAAACATAAAGGGAACAGGGGGAACAGGATGGAACGGATTTCTTCATCTGCTCTGTTTGCAGGCCAGAAGTCAGTAGAGTCATGTGCTGGGGTTACTCTAGTAATCTGTATCCCGATAGCCTGTAAGCTAACGTGAGTGGTTTTGTTCATTTAGCGGAGCTGCAACAGAGCTGTATGAATCAGTTAACTGACAGGAAAACCAAAACCACTCTGAGCCACCCTATTCATCTCGCAACTGCTTCTCAAACTTGATTTGGTAGGAGTGCATTTCCTGTGCAAAAAAAAATAGTCATTATCTGAAGGAAACACAATTTATTCGTTTAGCCTTTTTTTTAAAAAATGGGGTTGTTACAGGACAAGAGGGTGAGTGAGGGGTATTCCAGTGACCTCTCCCTGCTGCTCTTAATGTGAAAACCCTTCGAGCGTGGCAGAGTTCCTAATCACGTACCCATGGGAGGTCCACGCCTCTGTTTCTTGGAATTAACACAAGCACACACGCAAAAACAGGGCAGTGTGCCGGTGTCCAATGAACAGTAAGATGAATGGGAAATCACTAACCATTAACAAACCCCTTCTTTCATAGGAAAAATATCTAATAAAAAAACCCAATCCTCAATACATATCACTTTTTAATCAGTCACAACCTTCACATTATCTAATGAGTCAATATGGTAGTCGCCATCGTGCATTAGTCTGGCGCCTCGACCGCTTTCATTGCTCATCACGGTTCCAGCAGTGAGTGACTGAGGCCGCTGACCTCAGCCTGCAGGAGAAAACGCTGCATTACAGCAGCTTCTTGTGGGGTGACAGTAATTATGCTGTGTGTCATTCGGGCTTGGGGTTTCACTGTAGGGAAATCCTGCTGTGGTTGGGAAAAGAAAACGGTTACAAGCAAGTCCTGTTTAAATCACAGAGTTAAATAAAGAGATAATAACTAATTGATCCTACTTGTAAGTATTGTGTGGGGATCCAAAGGCTGACATATCATATTCCTCAGTGCCGTAGACCTCCATTGTTATCCAGAATCTATTCAATGTTATTTAGTGATTAACTGGCTCTATAGGCGCTGGGTCTTTAACTTGTAGTGCGTTATATTCAGAAGTACAATTCTCTTGATATTCAGCCACAAGTGTTCTGCTCTCAAGGCAAATTAAGTGATGTTCTCTCAGCCTTTTACCGTTGCATTCACACACTACCTGTTCATGCTTTGAAAAAGGTCTCTGGATAAAATCTCAAACTAAATGGGTTCTTGCACAGATTAAAATGCAGATGCTCTTTTCATTTATTTATCCACAAACACATCAGTGAGCCGCGCTGTGCTTTCATCACCAAGTCTGTTACAAAGTCTGATATGCATTTCCTCCGACCTTAACCGGCACCCAACCTTACTTTAACCAGAAACTATTATCTCTGATACATCTAACCATAAAAATAACCTACGTTCTTACCCCAAACGCAGAGGTTGTACAGCAGAAGTCACAACTCTAACAGGATGGAACCTTATTTCAGGGTTCAACCCAACACCTTCGTTTTTGGTTTTAAATCACTTTTAAATATAATATAGAAAAATAGAGGCATGTTCACTGAAGTTGTAAATTGAAATTGGTACAATTTCATATTGAAACCGGGAACAGGCTAAAGCTATCGTAATGCTGCGCAATGCATAGTAATAAGAGCATAGTTTAAGTAATGTTATTGCTTCACAAACAATTGACCACAGAAGGGTGTGTGCCACCCAGTGGCAGAATAGCACCACGAAAACAAGGTTTATAGGGAACAAATATTTAATGCAAATGGTGCCATTATTCTGTAGTCATTACACTTCAGCATCAATCAACATTTATTTCATTATGATAAGTTAAAGGGGGAAAAAAGCTGTTTTCCTCTTACTTTAAATCATGTTTATTGCTATGACTAATAGAACAATCACAAGTGATATAGAAAAAAACAGGCTATAGGTATATATGCATCTCCATATGCACTTTGTGCATGTGCACATGTACTATTTGTATTATGCATTTCACACCTCAGATTTAGAACTCGAAGGCTTGGTCAAGGCAAAGATGCAACAAAACCCACACATCATAGAAACATCCTGTCTGCCTCCCTCTATAACCAACATGACACATTTACCGCCAGAAAATAGCAAACAAGCTGTTAGACTCGGGAGCTCAAGCCTTGTGGACGAGCAGAAAATCATTTGCATCAAGAAGAAAAACGTGTTAATTGCAGCAGCACAGAGATTCTAGAATGCTCTCAAAGATGTAGGCATGCAACATATAGAAATTATAGAAAATTATTAACTCTGTTGTTTCCACGCTGCAAAAAGAAGCCAACTTGTATTTTTTTGGCCAAGAAGAGTAATTTATGTTGGCAAAACTTGAAAATATACATTTTCGACATTTAAGGCAATAATGTAAGTTAACACAACAAAGCAAGACAGATGTATGCTCCAAAATAATTTTGGGAATTGTTAATACTTAAGTTGTGGTTCAATACAAGGGACAACAGCTCTGCTAACTCTTTTTTTTTTCTTTGTTGTGAAATGCTGGAAAGTCAGCCTTCCCGGTTAGCATGTTTCACTTTAAGTCTTGTTGAGTTGTGTCGTAATAGAGAAAGGTTCTACACATTTTTAATATTTAAAACCCAAAGCTTTTCAGTCCTTAGAAGTTAGCGGCTAACGGATGCTAGCAGGGATGCAGCAGTTAGCCGCTAACATTAGCTTGTCTGGGCAAATTCCATTCAAATTGGACAGCGTGTTGTTTTCTGACTGGTTGGTATATTGTTAAAGGAATAATTCAACATTTTGGAAAATTCACCCACCGGTATGATTCCCGTAGTCATGGCAATAACAATTTTTGAGAGAGTTAATACAAATAACAGTTAAAAATCATTATAATGTAAAATTATAAGTTAGTTTAATTTAAGGGAAAGTTAGCAGAAGGAAAAAAGTTTTTACAATGTAAAATTTGCCTTGTTAAAACCAGAACTCATATCAAGGTAGATCTAGATTCTGGGAACCATATGTTCATTTGTTCATATTGGAGGTGTGGTTTATAAAAACCAGAGCCATTTATTGGGCACTAGGAATGTCTTTCATGTTCTTTTATATGCAGCTTATAGCCAATCATATGGAACATACCCGATGCACCCTCCCCTTTTACTGTTTAATTGACAAAAATCTGAATTCAGAGTTGACCAAACTCAGAAGCAAAAATTAAAGCATTCGGTTTAATTGCCAAACTTAAAATTTGATCATAGTTTGTTGCCTTGAAATCTTGAGTTGACCCAACTATTTTTCGCAGTGCAGACTATTTTCATCGTTGATTAATCTGTCAACTGGTCCCTGAGACTAAGGCGATGTCTCCCAATCTTTTTTATTCCCATCTAAATCATCCTAAATCTATAGTAAGAAATCCCTAAGTAGCAAAGTACATTACAATTTAACAAAGGCACCTTAAGAAAGAAAAAAAATATTCAAATTGAGTTTCTTGGGCAAACCAGCTGATTACCTGTGGGATGTCTTATATATAGTCTTTGTAGCCGGAGGCGTCCTGCAGCAGCCTCCAGAGTTAAGTGTTCTTGAAGCAGGAGAACAGAGGATTCCTCCTCATCTTCTATTCACAAAGAGCCCCGACTGACTCTGGCCTTCACAGCCATTACATATTCAATTTAAAATGCTATGACACACACAAAGGCAGAAAGAGCTAACATTTGGATTAATCAATGAATCAGCTAATGGTGTCAGCACTAGATTAGTATCCTTTGAAAATTATATAAGGCCTGTGCAGACCCTTCTGTGCTCATTGTGTTACTGTGAGAAGGCAGACAAGAGGCTGACATACCAAGTCTGCCTGATCTTAACAGTGTTGCCTAGGAAATAACTCAGATGAGCCAGAGCTTTGGGAGAGATTTAACCCTGATTTATAGAGCTGTACTACACTCTCGGAGGACTGTAAAACCTTGACTTTGCAGTAAGACTCTGTAGTAACAGTCCTGCTGTCCAGAGATAATACGCACAAAAGGAGAATGGGTAAACAGTGTATACTGTACATCATGATATCAGATCCAGGAAACTGTAATTCACACGTTTATGGGAGAAGTACAAATAAGAAAAACAGACAGAGCTTCCATTTACGCTACACAGCGCTGTTAAATGGAAACAATATGACAGCTCCTGGGTTCCCATGTTGCACATGCTATTCAGGACGGGCCCGGACAAGCCCTAGTTATCTAGAGGGAAGAAAGAGCCACGCAGAAGGGAAGGAGAAATATGTGTGTGTGGAATATATGTTGAGGAATCACTCCCGTAGAGAGACAGAAACAGGTTTCGCCAGTTTTTCCCTTTTCTTGGCGCTGAACTCCCAGAACCCAGTAATCAATGCTTATCCACGCCTAATTCAAGCTAATCAGAAAACAAAAAAAAAAGTTACACAGACGCCGCCATGATGATGAAATGGCACATAGTGCCAAGCCCGTCTGACGATGAGGTTTGATTCATTACGTTACGAGCTCAACGTGCAAATAAGCACAACAACCGTTTCTTAACCTTGAGAAATAAGTCTTATGAATGACAATCGGTGAGTCTTTTTACCTCTTTTATCTCTTCTGTGTCGGCACCATAGATTCTACCATTATCCCACCAATTCTCATTCTCTTGGCTCTCCAAATACAGCACATACCCTGCAGTGCTAACATGAAACACGCTGTGTTCTTAATTGTATGTTTGGACAAGACCTTCACTCCAAAGACTTTCATTCCACAATGATACGTCCCCGTTTCAGAACCAAAAATACTCGTCACCACAAAATGCTCTTATTAGAGGTTATTATTTAGGTGGTGACTCATCTCAGCATTTCCGCATGTACGTTTCTTATAATACTGACCATATGAGAGTTTGCTCATTCTCAGTTACCGAAGAATTCCATAATCAAATACTTTTGTATATGTTTGCATCTTGAAATTGATTCACAGCTGAATGATTGTGAACTTTTGATGAACTTTATGCAGGAAACTGATTTCTTCCTGGTAATATAGGAACAAGAATCCGTCCCGTCTGCTCCGGTCATCCTGTTGACGAAGCTACTTTAGAACAAACTGCTCCTGTAACTGACCCCATTAGCTTAATGTAAACCATCACATTTTATTCACAGGCCAAAATTTTAAATCACCAATTAAACAGCGAGTCATTGCACTTAAGCCGTGCGGAAATAAAAAAAAAATGCTGAATTTGTCTATGTGCTAAAAGCCGCGTTTACACCATCATTCTGCCTCCTTCTTGCTTTCGCTTAATAAAAAAAACAGATGTTTCAACGGTAAAACAGCTAAAGTCTGCATGACTGGACAGGACTAATGCAAAACAAACACCAGCTTCATTTTTCAGACGTACTCAGAGAGTTTTTGGAGCAACAAAATCATTAAAAGAAGACACCAGCGTTATTGCAAGAGTCTTACAACAACAGAGGGTTACTCCAAGTTTAAAGCAACACCGCCGTGATTCAGAGGTGAATCAGGAGAGGTCACAGCGACGGCCTCAGACTTGTGCGACCTCTTCCCAGAAAACGCGCACCCGCGATACACACAAAAGGCCGCGAGTATGAGCAAGACCCTCTGGCATGAGTCCGGTCGCTGGTGTTCATGCGATGTGTGGGAGTAAGAGAAGTGACCAGCGGCCGGACAACTGCTGCTACTTAGATTGCATAAAAAAAAAAAAAAAAACATGATCTCACAGCCAAGTGGGCAGAGGTCCCAAAAATGCCTCTAGTTCTTCCCCACAGCTTCACACAGGCCCCCATTGTTTTAAGCAACAATCAGATATTTCCATTGATTAACCCGGTTGTCACAGCAAATCATCAGAAAAGGAAGACGGAATAGATTAAATGACTCGTAAGTAAGTGATTATCCTTAATGGTTTACATGTTTAAAGGAAAATACACCAACCCCCATATAAACCACTACAGAGGCACAGTATGTCACCATCAGAAAACACAACAGGTGTTTTCTTCCTGTTCATTCAATTATGGCTTTCACATCGACTCATGTCCAATAATATCCTTTCACCTGTTCAAATTCTAAAATAATTAATATATTCTTTATGTTCTGGAATGGTCCTCAGTGTGATTTCTATGATTTTTATGGACAAATAATTGATCTTTGAAGTCTTATCTTATTAATCATTGAACTTTGCATCGCACATAATTTAATTTTTTTCCTGATTTGGGTCAGTTTGGTCTTGTTTTAAGTTTTAAATAAAGTATTTTTATCTGTAGTAAAACACACATTTAGATTTTTATTGCAATATTCTAATCATATTTGCTCTGTCCCAGCAACATAAATTGATTCCGACACTCCTGCAATCACCTCAGATGTATGATTTCTACCATATTATAGACAAATAATTGATCTTGAGTTATTTAATCATTGAACTTTGCATTGTAGATAACTTATAACATTTTTTTCTTCTGATTTTGGTCTTGTTTTAAGTTTTAATCAGTCTTTTATCTGTAATAATACATTTTTTGCAATATTCTAACTATATTTGCTCTGTAACAGCGACATAAATTGAATCAGACACTTGTGTATTCACCTCACATGTTGTAGATTTCTTTTGATACCAGGGTTAAGCACATTACCTTTGTGGTTGTAGAAAAATTCCACATTTACTATCATTTAGAGCAGGGAAACTGAGTAACAGGCCTTAGGTTTAAGCCATTTCTCACACAGTAGTATCTGTGATTTTAAATTACAAGACCTGATTTTTCCACTTGTGCTTAAAACGATTTCAAAATCGAACCAGGGGAGACGTTGAGTGCCTTCCTCAAATCAATTCCGCACAAGTCTTAATGTCCAGCTGATATCGCTTATGTTATCATTAAAATCCATTAGCACGCGCATTAAAACATCGGGAGAGGCGAGCACCCGTAATCCTTAAATATTAAAGGGCAGGAAACACAGGGTCACAAGGACGTGTCACAAAAAAAACCCCTTCAGTGTGTTCAGAGGGCCTTCCTCAATCCGTTCACATGGTCGAGTTACTCATTTTTGACTCACGAACGCACGACAGTCTTGGTCAATATTGCCACACTTTCTTGAGGAAGTCTCAAAGAAATGGCAAAGCATTCGAGTTGGATGCTGCTTCCTGGATTATTGTCATGTTATCACTTTAAATCACAGATCCCTTCTACAGGGACAGGTCATTTTTTGAGACCTTACCTGTGTTTAAAAAACAGCAATGAGGCCTTTTAAATACCTTGATTCGTGTTGAGATTTATACAGAATTACCTTTTTAGCCACAGAAACTAGTTCCTATAGGTCAAACTCTCCTCACACTACAGCGACTGCTGTTCACAAACTGTATTTCAAGAACCCTACTGTACGTGACACGAAGCCAAAGACATGTCGGAGCAGGGGTTTACACATTATTTATCTGAATTTTAGTTTCCTGTTTTGCTTCTACCTGAAAAAAAAATCTCAAGATTCAAGAAGATCTGGTTCAGTTTCAGTTTCAACAACAGAGCGCGTCGTTCACTTTAAGTCTGCACCAGACCTTTAGGATGTCTGCCAACAAGAGCCAGAAATACATGAAATAAATAGAAGTAAAGTATTATAAAATTGTGACAAAAAGTTAAATGTAATTTGGCATTACTTCTTATACTTATTACGTCTTCGGGTCCCTAATGGAAGCCGCTGCACCATCAACACTCATTGATTTCTCTGCAGTGTGACATATGACCTGTTAGACTGAAGCTGTAGTAGTATCGTGTGTTTACAGGCAATCGGTTAAAAGATAATTTAATTTACTATACATGCAAGAATCTGATACATCATATACAGGTGAATAATAACGAATGAAAAATAACCATGTGAATCTGAAACCAGTTCATATCTTTGAAAAAAAGATGGTAATATGGATGCTTTGTAAAATATATATAACTGCAGTCACTTTATTAAAACATGCACAGATATTTATCATACTGTGTTATTTAAATACCTCCACCATAATGCATGAGGCATACTGTGTATGCTTATACTGGGACATTTGTACTCTGTATATAATGTGTATAATGTGTATTTTATTTTGTCTTCTGCCTCCATCTGTATCTGAGCTGAGGGATCAATAAAGTTTCTGATCTAATATGCATTGTTTCTAGAAATAACTCCTGACAACATGATTGACTGACCTCTGACAAGTTGTCATATCATTCAATAACACATCCCCCTTTAATGTGCACCTTAAGAGGCAATACTTCTTATTTATTAACACGTATCTCTATTCTATTTATGATCCTTTTGACCAATAAATATTTCATTATCCAGGACAGTGACAATAAAGAAACTTCAATACAGTCAAATTGACTAATTGATGTTCAAATGAACATGTAACAGGCTACTTTAAGGTTTCACTGCCATCATTTTCAAGGATAACTTCATAATTTCCAGGAATTTTTTTTCTCATTTTCCATGGGTTGAAAATTAGTCAGTCATTTCCATGTTTTCCAGGAAGCATAGGATCCCTGAATTAATATCATCCCAATTTAGATATATACTATTTTAAATAGTATATATGTAGAAATATGTATATTTATTACTACAATATAGTCCCTTTCCCCTCTTATTCTGTTTGTCTTTTTTTCTTTTATCCTCTGTAATTGCTATAATAAGTATTATTTTCTCCTATAATGGACCAAAATGCAAATAAAAACTGATTTTAAAGTGTGGTGTGTTACAGAACAGGCAGAGCTGCTGCCTCATTACCTGCAGAAGAGGAGTCATCGTGGTCAGAGCTCAGGTACCCATCACTCCTCCTGTCTGGGGTGCTGCACCCGGAGCCGCGGGACGCCCTGCGGTGAATCTGCGGGAAGGACGGGGACAGCCGCCCGTCGTCGCCGGAGTCAAAGTCTCTGCTGTGGCGGAAAGGCCGCCGGGTGTCCCGAAAGGACGTGGTGGTGGTGGTGTTGGTGGTCGTCCTCTGGCCGTCCCTGCCGCCGTAGATCTTCGGTGCCAACAAGTTATTCCTCACGAAATTATCGTTGAGCTCCGCGTCCTCGTATTCCCGGTCGCTGCCCTCCCCGTTGTCGTGAGGTTTCCCCCCGGGGCCCGCGGTCCCTTTCTGGACGCCGCTGCGCTTCCGCGGCGGGACCACCGGCGGCGGGACCGGGATGGGGACGGGCTTACCTGTCTTGCCGCTGAACCTGCTGCGTTCCCGGGCGAAGGAGCCGCCGCCGCCGCTGGTGGTGTTGACGGTGGTGGTGACCCCCGCCGCGTTACCTGCCGCGTGGAGCCTGTCGCCGCCTCCCCCGGAGTCCGGCGCGTCATACTGCGGCTTCCTCACGCCGAACGTGTTGGCGTTAAAGTTTTCGTCTTTCCCCTCGAAGCGTTCCGCGTCGCCGCGCTTCTGCCGCGCCATGGTGGTCTGCAGGTAGATCACCTTGAATTTCTCCTCCGCCAGAGACTTCTGGAGCCGCTTCAGGTTGATTTTACTCGCCTCCAGCTCGGACTCGATGTCCTCCACGGACGTCAGGTCCATCTGGGGGACTTCGCCGTCGGGGAATTCGTTCTTCCAGTGTTTCGCAAATTCCTCCTGTTCCCACATCTCGCCGCGCGCACCGGGGGCTTCAACGCAGTAATCTTCAACGGAGCCGTCAGCGGCGTGTCTGTCGCATATATCCGCCTTCCTCTCCTCCTGTCGCAAAATAATAAACAAAAAAAAAACCTCGGGCTGTGCGTCCGAACTTTCAAATCATCCTCTGCCTCCCCTCGCGTAGTGTCAGACGTGTGCCGTGCGTGCGCGAGCGTGCGAGTGTCGCGGATGACAAGTTTTATCACTGCGCTGAAAAAAGTTTCTAGACTTCCTGTATTGAGGCGTGCTGCGTTCAAGTGCCGCTCGGGCACGAGTGTTTTGTACGTGCTTTTGCGACAGGATCAAATCAAGGAGTCCACTTCCAGTACCAAGACCAAACCTGATGCATTTTCTTTATTACTCACAAGCACAGATCCAAAGATGATAACGTAAATTACTACAAACGGAAGGATCTGGTAAATTAACACATAGGTGAATAATAATGGGTGAAAAATAAAAGTGTGAATCTGACACCAAGTTCATAACTTTTTCCAGTCTATTCATAAGACTCGAAAATGGCTTTTGTGTTGTTTTTTAGAAATAACACGATTGACTTGACCTCTGACCTTAATTTATCAAACTTTTAACAGGGTTTCCATTCCTAACCTGACATTATTTTCCAGGACTTTTAAGGGATTTTGAACCGCTACAGAGACACATTATCATGTCAAACACTAATACATTCCCTTTAATGTGTGCCTTAACATGCAATCCTTTTTTTATTTATTAACATGTACGTCTATTCTGTTTTATTTATGATTCTATTGTCCAAAAATATTTCATTATCCAGTATAATGACAATAAAGTCAAACTGAGTAATTGATGTTCAAATGAACAAGTAATTGGGTGTTGTAAGATAAATTGTTCTCATTGATTATTTTTATATATAAAGTATTTAATAGGGTGATATCAGGTCGAATTTAAGGTCATCTAAGTTTCAGGATTGAATTATATTTTATCACATTATCCAACACAAAATGGTCAGAAACAGTCATTAATAATGATAAATATACGTGGAAAAGACAGGAGTTGTTAACTGATATCACCAAACATGCCTGCAGCACCTGAAAGCAACAGTTGCTGCTGAACAGGAGAAGATGATGAGGAGATATGAAGGTGCTGTGATAACAATCACACAGCCACCACGTCTTATCTGCATGATACATGCACACAACTTATGACAAATGGGAAAACAAGTGTTTGAGAAATAACATCAGCCTATATAACAAAAAGGACACAGTGGTCTGTTAAATGACTCTTTTTTTCTTTATTGTCCAGACACGATTACACATTGAGTTTGCAAGACTTGAATGAATAATAAAAAATCATAATTCAAACATGCTTGTGCATTACAAAGCCACTGGGGGGAAAAAAAGACGGTTTCAACAGCATTGATTTCACACTACACACTGGCATAGTGTATTTGTCTCATAAGATCGTATTAGATATGAGTACTATGATATCCAGAGAAGAGGAAAGGCTGCAACACTCGCTTTGAGCACCAAATTAAAAATAAAGAAATAAAATAAACGAGAGCCTCATTCTTTTTTCATAAATTTACACAGATCCCTCTGATGTCAGCCTCCTCCTTCCCCTCCAGGCGGCTGCTGGTTTCAGTGGTTAGACACAAGGGAAGAGTTTTGTCCTCATTTACCAGGCTGTGTGCTATCAGGCTTCACCATTTATCCGGCAGCACAAACATGTCAGTGTCTTTTTCAGACGGGTTTCGTGCCTGTGTATTCATCCTCATTCTCTTGCTGGTGTTGACTGATGGTATTTTATCACCGCAGGACGATCTTTTGGCGAGAAATGTCACTTCTGCTTTGCCTTTATTTGATTTTGTGACACGCCGCGCATGCACTTTAGAGGTAACCACTTCAGCATATTCAAATGTGTTAAATCACACCTTTTTTTAATGACTATTGATGATTGACCTAAAACTCACGGCTGCACAAACATAAGCAGCCGAGCGGGAGATTTCCAGGAAAATACACTTGTAATGCAATACAAAAGAGAGGAGAAACTTATCAGCACGGAGGGCGATGGGGAGGGCGGAGGCGAAGAGATGGATGCTGGGTATTTTGGAGTGGCCGTTTGGAACTCTGCCCAAAGACCATTCTCCTAAAAGCTTTCTCCTGCCAGGAGGAATCATTGATCAGCACTCGTTGCAGGCCTGAGAGCCCTGATTGGGTTACTGTAATGAATAGATGGGGAAGGCTATGAGTAGAGCTTGTAGTCATGAAACTGAATTACTAATCACGGGCCTGACAGAAAGTGTATGGGCTTTTTTTTGGTTAATTTACAAGTCTTCAATATCGCCAGCTTGTGTCCTGCTTGGTAGAAAATGATGTTGACTACAATTTCTGTTCAGTTTAATAGAAGTTACACATTTACAGGTTCCTTTAGTTTAATTTTTTCCAGTTTTTTTGCTCATTCCTGTGATTATAGCTAAGTAGGCCACAAAAAAAGACCTTGATCCAGCATTTCCACATTCATTCCGCTTCAATACTGATGCAATTTTAATCATTAGATGACAAAACGAGGAATGTTTTTCCCATATTTTCATGCACTGTACTAGAAAAAGTGCACAATAAGGCGAACCAATGTATTAGTTTAAATTCTCTTTTAAATCTGCATGTTATTCTGATGACAGCTCATCATTCAATACTATTCAGGTCCAAATATTACAGAATGTAATTGATTTTTTAAATGGAATTCATCTGAGAACAAAAGGCAACCGATACAAAAACGTGGTCTGTTTATTGTGTAATATACCAAACATCCACAATATGTCATTAGCAACACATAGTAACATGTTTTTAATTGTGTTCTGTGACAAAGAAGACACGGCTTTGTTGTAGCTTATTTTATGCAAATTAGATTAAGCTTTGTTCAGGATTTTCAAGAATATGAATTAATATGTATTTAAAGATGCTCTGCAGACATATAAAAAAAATCCTCATACACCTGCTTCTTAAAACTGTATGTTAAATAAGTTTTCCTTTTTCAGCAGATGCATGTGAAAACAGTTGGAGGAACTGTAGGAACATGAAGAAAAACAAGCGTGTGAGTGGAGGGAGACTTTAAAAGACATGGTGAGAAATCAAAATCTGGAAGGTGTTTGAATATTTTAGCGAACCAGATCTACTCCTTTATGGCTGCATGAAGAGTATAAATATGTAGAGTCATCCAAGTCATATAAAACACATATACGGCTCTGGAAAAAAATGACACCACTGCATTTTTTTTTCTAAAATCAGCTTCTCTACATGTATTAAAGTGTCTGTTGAATTCCAACACATACACACCTCATTCTGCTTAAAGAGGAACCAGGAGTGGAATAAAGTCACCCAAGAACAATGGAAAAGACTGGTGGAGAGCATGAAAGCTGGGATTAAAAATAAGAATTTATTGCACCAAATATTGATTTCTGAACTCTTAAGTGTGAAAATTAGTATCCTGTTGTTTTAAAATAAATTTGATCTTGTTTTTGCATAGTTTGAGGTCTGAAAATGTATCTTTTTTTAGTTATTTTGACCTTTTTCCTGCAAATAAATGCTCTAAACTATCATAGTTTTATTTGGAATTTGGGAGAAATGTCAAATCTGAGTTTATAGACTCAAACAATAATGTTCATTTTGCACAAAGTGGTCTTTTACTTTTTCCCAGAGCTATATATTCTATATTATAGTATATATGAATATAAAATGTGATGTTTGCTGTCAAGTAGAACAGATTTAATTCTATATTTGAGCTATAGGTATGTGCTTCTGGGACAAGACGTTTTTTTTCTATTGAAATTCTATTGCTACTGCTATTAAACTCCTTGATAATTGCATTCTGCCTTTAATGTAGTTATGTGCAGTCCAGCAGTCGCAGGATAAAGAGTAAAAGCCTCCATTAAATTGCAGGTTGCAGCAGAGTGTGTCATACAGATCAGTGGTTGTGTGACGCCCTCTTGTGGCTGCAGTTGTATGACAGAAAGAATCATGACAGCACAGTATAAAGAGTGCAGCAACAACAATAAAAAAGCATTAAAATAGCATAGTACTATATTTATTGATTGGGCAATTTCCACAGGACATCGAGGACTGTGAACTTTACTAATCGCATATAGGCTGCTACCAAATATAATGAATTAACATTATAAAAATGAATTACTGAAAGACCACAGTGATACACTTGGAGACAACAAAGACATAAAAACAGTACATACATAGGCTTCTCATTATTCAAGTCCTAGACGTCACTTAAAACCATACATACAGTACAGGTATATCAAAATAGACACATATATATTATATTATTATAAAATATGTTTCAAACTGCATCCCTTTTTGTATCGAGGGACAGAACATGTACCATTCATTTCTTATCAAAATAATATCTTGTTATCCAACACGTAAATCAACAAGTTCCACTCCAAAATTTTTGTTGTGCAATTTTTCCACTGAAATCTCTTGTGTTTTTTTTTTTGTTTTTTTTTAAGGCAACAATAGGACAGCACCACAGATGCAACCACTGGAGGTACAGGTAGGTATTATCAAAGGCCACAAACACCCTGCCAAAGATCTTACAAATATATTCTCAGAAGACGACGAACGACTACAGTTCTGGGTCAAAAGGTCGCAGGTTATGATTCTCAATGGCCTTCCTGAGCAGTAAAAAAAGGAAACTTAAAGAGTGGTGATTAATGATTCATCCATGAATTAGCCTGGCCTTTAATATTATAAAAAAAAAAAAATTAGTTGATTTAATGTATTTTTTTTTAAATAACAGTATCATAAATACTTACCACAACAATATACTAGTCTTCATATCAAAGACTTTCACAGTGACTCTTCACAAAGCCTCCACAAATGTTCTTTGCATAGTTAATTGATTTTCTGATAGTGAATGCATAAAAAAAACAACTAAAATCAGTGTGTAGAAGATTGTATCTAATCATTATGTGAAGAAAAAGAAAAGTCTGTCATTATAACAGAAGAAAAGTGCAAAATCTATACACGTTGCTGTGGCTAACATTATTCACGGTTACGGTTAGCCTCACAAAACCAGTGCTTTTCATGCTTTCCTGATGCCGCTCGCCACCAGGGTTTCTCGCCTGGTGGTTACAAACGCCTGTTGTTTTTCATAATAGGCCGCCTCATTAATAAAAGTGGGATAGACGGTGCCGGAACCTTGGTAGTGGATGGTCTTCCCGTCGAACGTTTGGAACATAGGGTCACCGGGGTTCAGCGGCTCCCAGTCGCAGTCCTGGGAAAAAAAACAAAAAAAAACAAGCAATAACTGCAGGGAAAGAAACTCGAGCAATCGACCAAAGGTCATTTCCTCTTTCATATTAAGTTATATTTACAGGTTCAATGGGTCAAATCTGTTTTTATTTTTATTATTATTATTTCCCTTTACCTGCAGATTGGGGTGCACCATAGCGATGATGTTTCCGTTGGTATCTCTGGGGTAGTCGACCCGCTCGGAGACCCGGAAAACTTCCACAGTGCAGGGAGGGAACTCCATGCCTACACATGGGAAAAATAATATAATTGGATAATTGGACAGTGGGTAGTGAGGATTGAGACCGGAACAGGGTGGAGAGAGATGGTTATATCATGCCAACAAATGTCCCTGGCTGGATTCCATCCAGGAATGATGTGGTAATGCGGCATATGTCCTCACGACATTTCTAATATTATAAGCATCTTTAAAAAAAATGCTCCCCAAAGTCAAAGTTAACATAGAACTAACTATATTGGTTTGTCTATTCATATTTTACCATCTGAGCATGTTGAAATCATGGAAAACTGGGAATATAAGCAAGCTGCTACCTGTAACATTTAAGCATTTTTGTAATATACAGCATATATATATATATATATATATATATATATATATATATATATATATACACACACACACACAATACAGGCCAAAAGTTTGGACACACCTTCTCATCATTGTGTTTTCTTTATTTTCATGACTTTTTACATTGTAGATTCTCACTGAAGGCATCAAAACTATGAATGAACACATGTTTATGGTGTTATGTACTTAACAAAAACCCTTTGCTCTGATCGATAAAGCAAGATTTCCATTAATTCCACTAATTAACCCCCGATGAGGCACGCCTATGAAGTGAAAACCATTTCAGTTGACTGCCTCAAATGGTAGTTCATCAAGAGTGTGCAAAGCAGTAATCAGATTTAGATTATAGTCATTTTGAAGTAGCTTGAAGGTCAAAATGTCCTGATTCAACATCTGAAAGGGTTCGGAATATTTTTTACGTATTAACCACCTGGGTGTATTGATATGAAGTGGTAGCGTGGGGCTAAAAAGGCAGAAATATTCCGTTTCTGCTTGAATCTATATGCGATAGCTGCTCTGACGGAGGAAGTCACGTTTAACTGTAACAACAATTTGTAGCAACAAGTTGTTTCTTCATGCTGCTCAGCTTTCAGAGAGCAGGAACAGCGATTCATCACCATGCCAGCACCATTCATCTGCACCAGTGTGGCCCCACGACAGAAGATTACCACACTCGCTGGCAGCCGGGCCCTAATGACATGGAAACTGACCAACTCTCAACAAGCGGGCCATTCAGCAGCAGGCCAGTCAGGGGAATCCAACAGAACTGCAACTCACAACTTGGCACAGGCCGCTTGTTTACGTAAAAAAAAAGAGGAAGGAAAAAGCTGCTTCGCCCCTAAACTAAACATGCAAACTCTGTTCCATGCTGCGGGACAGAGCTGAGGGGGAGATGAGCCAGACGCAGATAAATTTAGAGTTGTGCGGGTAGATGAATCAGAAAGTCACCCCTCAGCAAGTTAGCATTTTCTTGTCTCTACATAAAACTACATAACACACATGAATCAGAATATTCAGCATCCCCAAGGAAACATCCTACGGAGAGTTATTATTTCCTGCAAACATGGCTTCTTGTCATATAAGGGTGATTCTTCAATTAAGGGAGTTTTTCGGTCGCCAGGGTTTATGATGACAGATGTATGTGGGACAGTGATGTTTAACTAGGAATAAATTGCACATTGAACAAAATAAATGATATGAATTTGAAAAATGTCTTTTTATTTTTTATTTATTTTTTTTTGTCTAAAAAATCATTTTTTTCACTATAACATTTTCATACTTTTTCAGTGTGCAACATGCAAGAATTGCACTGTTTTGGAGCCAGACCTTTTGACATCCCCTCTATAATAAAGCAATAAAAAGCGCTAAATTCATTAAAGTTTTCTTTCGCATTTCCTCATAACAACTTAAAAAGACATTTTTCAAATTCATAGTTTACTTTGTTCAATGTGCAATTCATTTATAGATAAGTAAAATATCACTGTCCCTCCCTCATACATCTGTCATTACTGTCATGCTCAACATTTTAGAGCAATAAAGTTATTACAAACAGTTTCTTACATTGAAAATTAGATGAAATTAACAGAAACATTCCCAGACATGAAGGAGAATCCTGATTTTGTTGATGCCCACATCTCACACACACACACACACACATATATATATATATATATATATATATATATATATATATATATATATATATATATATATATATATATATATATATATATATATATATATATATATATATATATATATATATATATATATATATATATATATATTTCACTCTTTACAGAAAATGTCTTAGACTTGCTAAGCTAACTGGTTAGCTACCATACAATATACACTGAATAGAAATAGTAATTTTCTATACCCACTTACTCCTCATTAGGGTCACAGGGTATATATACTGTATATATACCCTGTGTATATTGTATGGTAGCTAACCAGTTAGCTTAGCAAGTCTAAGACTTAGCTAACATTTTCTGTAAAGAGTGAAAATTGTAATTATCATCACATAAATTGCAGCTTGAACAAAAGAATATACTATAAATAATAAAATATATGAAATTTGACAAATGTCTTTTTAAGTTGTTATGAGGAAATGCATAAGAAGGGTTTAATGAATTTTAGATTATAAGAATGAATAATTGTTTTTGCTAAAAAATCTACCCTGGGGACAGAAAAAAACAACTTTAATTGAAGAATCACCTGCAAATGCAGGTATGAAGTATCTTATATCTTTTGGTTCACTTTCCTTTACCTTCATTAAACAGGTCGATGAAGTCCAGGGCATGTTTCAGTATGACTCTCATAGCTTCGAAGATGTTACTCCTCAGAACACCTTGAGGCTGAGGGCCCACTTCCAGACCTGCAACATAAGGGAAAGTCTTATTTGTGCCTGTAAAAGTGCTGTTTTTTTTCCGCTGACTGTAACGGATGCTTCAGGAACAGCTGAAACGTTATTTCCTTTCGTCCTCTTGTCTCCTCGAGTGATTTGGCCGGATTTGAGCGACTCACCGACGGGGTGCTTGGCTACGGAGCGTGAAGTGGAATATTTCAGAAGAGGGTGTTCATTCAGCAGAACCAGGCAGCTGGCCGGAGCGATGGCTTTCTGCGACACAAAAGCAGCGAAAAAAAAACCCCAAGATCAGCTAAAAATAAAAAAAAATAATCACTTGCATTCTTAAGTGGGTGCTAATCTAACTGTGAGTGACTGGTTGAAGGGTCCGCTCGGCAGAATGGAAAATTTAATTCATGCCGGAACGAAATGACACAGGCAATAATAAGCAAACAAACCCAGTGACCGTGTGCATGAATTAAAGCTTAAGCTGCTACTCGGGGCTGCCTGGTAATCAGCAAAGGAACTAAATCCTTTTAGGTTTGATACTTTGAGTTTTATTCATGTATCACACGAGAAAACCTCAGCTCCAACACTAAATAAAGTATTTTCATCAAAAAACACAATGTTACTGTTACAGCATCAATATATATCATCAATATCCACAACATCAATACAATTAAGCTATTTTCTATAGTTTAATATAATATCAGTAGTAGGGATGCAACTATATGCAACTATATGCAACTTTATGAATAAATAATTGTTCTTTGAACTCTTATTTTATTAATAATTGAACTTTACATTGCAGATAATTTAACTTATACATATTATTTTCTGATTTGGGTCAGTTTGGTCTTGTTTTTAAGTTTTAAATTAAGATTTTTATCTGTAGTAAAACACAATTTTAGATTTTTTTTACAATAACCTTTGTGATTATAGAGATATTCCATATTTAGTATCATTAATTGCAGGAAAACTGAAAAATAAGCTTGGGGCTTCATTGGTTAAGTTATGAAACCACTTTCAATGTGTAGAAATTCCAATAATCTGGGAAATAAAATGACTTTTTTTTATAATGAATTTAATAAAATTGTTCCTGTAAAAAGTATTGTACAGGAACAGATATAGAAGTCAAGCTACAGTATTGGATCATGCATTGCGTGTATTGTTTGCACCTTCTTGGTGTGTGTAGTGACTAAATGATGCAAACTGTTCCAGCAGCTATTCCTCCATTAAATACCTATAGAGGTGTGTGTGTGTGTTTGTGGCAAGAATTTAAACCGTCACCTTGATGTAGTTCATCATCTGCAGGTTGAAGTGGTCTTTGGAGCTCTCCAGGATCAGAGTGGAGCCCATGTTGGACGTGGTGTTGTGGAGGTCGAAGATGACGTCGTAGGCCTCCGGGCTTCCTTTAGGTCCAAATATCCTGTTGATCTCCTGAGCTCGCTGCACCTCGTAGGGCAGGTTGTCTCCTCCCGAAGCGCTGCACGGCACACACGAGCGCATCATTAGGAAGCAGCAGGGTTGCAAAGTTCCAGGAATTTTCAACGTTGGAAACTTTGCATGGTAGTTAATGGGAACATAAGGGAATTAAAGGGAATATATGGGAATAAGACAACCAGATTTAAAGAAATAGTTCAACATTTTTTGAAAATTCGCCCACCTTCAGGATTCCCATAGTCATAGCAATACAGGCTTTTTTTGATACAAGCTGTTTCCAGACCAGTGGAGGAGCCTCAAGCTGCTCAGCTGCTACTACTATACGGCTAATGGTATTTTTTGGCTTCCCTCATCAAACTTAGCAAATACACAATCCAGCAACTCCCAAACACTGTGGTGGGCAAGTTGTGACCTGAACATTCACCATTTTATGAGACAATAACTGTAATATTATGACACAAATCCTCAGGACTACTTTTTTCAGTAAGACACTGGGCGGAGTGACACAGCGTGCAACCTCAGCCTCTACTTGCAGCTGCACTAAACATGTACTTTTGAGATCACTCCGCCGAGCAGCTTTGCTTCCTGTTTGGAGTAAGAAGTCCAGCTTTACATTCACTTTGAAAACAGTTCTATCTTGTAATGTTCAGTTATTATCTCATAGCGTGGTCAAATAAGTTTTGATAACATTATGGGGTAAATATATTTGATTTATAATGGTATTAATGTTTAACTTGCAAATATTAAATAAAAATATATTCATATAGTAGCTAGCTCGCCGGTAAGTTTGGCGCTAAATGTTGAATATTTCCAAATTTCCCCAGTTTAACTTTCCATGGAAAGTGTTTTTGAAATATACCAAAAATCGTCCGCCCCTTTCCAGCCCTAGAAAGCTGTAAATCACAGAATTGGATGTCATCGCATTTATATCAGCAGACAGTTCAGCTGAAAGGAACAATGACTGATAAAGCATGTTAATAATTTACATGAGGTGTGCACACTTGTCCCAGATGCCTTGTAACACTTTTACCCAACGATTATGTGTCTATGTATAACAGCCTGCAGGTTAACACACACTAACTGTCAGGTTACAATAGAGATCAGGTACAACAAGCATGAAACGCTTAAAAAAAAGACAAGAATTTCCTGTTTGTGCAGTGAAGGTGCAGAAAATAGCATTTTAATGACTATTATAGTTGCTGCTTGCACAAATATTCCCATAAACAAAAACCTGTTTATTCCCTTCTTTTTTGGGGGGGATTATTCTAGAGACTTGAATGATTTTATATATATATTAGGGTTGAAAATCATAATAATCTAAATAAAATAAACTCTTTCTGGGAGGGTTCGTCGTCACCATGTTCTCAGGAAGGAGCAAAATGTTGATGACCTCTTGATGATTTCTTAAAACCTTCTGTATGAGTAACGTTTCAATGTTTTATTTTAGGTATAAAATGACATAGACTTAAAGGCACATAGGCTTTAATGGATTAAGTCGACTGCCCCTGGAACACAAAGCTGGATTGGGCCGGTGGCCTCCTGTTGTGAGCATTCAGAAGAAACTTGAACCCACTTTCTTTGTGTTTGCCGGCACTAAATGTCCCTTGAGAAGTTTTGTTTTTTTTTCTGTCCCCAGGCTAGGCTCACTACTATCACACTGTACACGCTCTCCACAGAGAGAATGAGAGCTGCCCTTTTTTTCTCCTCTCTCTTAGCTCTCTTTTAAAGCATTTCAAAATAACCCACGGTCTAGGACGTTCTCCAAACTATTGCAGAACAGCACCTCTGCTGTCCATATTGTCTCACTTCCCTCACATCTGCTCTTTAGACCTCATTTTCAGCAAATATCTGGTATTGTCTGGACGTGCCGGCACATCGGTGAAACGACACAGTCAATAAACACGGGGAAGGGCAGTGGTCGGGTCTATTTAAGTTAGAGAAAGTGACACCGAGGGCTGCTTTTAGAAACTGGTTAATCTTCTTATGTGTGGTCTTTAGAGAGGTCAAACGGGTCAGAATGTGGAGAACAACGTTGGGAATAAAGACGAAAATAATCTGTGGTGTCTCTCATAGGACTAGAGCATTAATATAGACATACAGATCAATTATTATACATGTGGTGCATATCAGGAATATCAGGGAGGCTCTATTATACTGTCATTATAGCTTGTAAATCTATGTTAATGCATTTTTTAAAATCTTTTTTTTAATACTTTCTCCTGGAAATCGGTCTTTTCTCTTTTTTGTTTGTTTTTATACTCTACACCTCATCAGCTTATCAATATAAGATATTGATAAGATGATGATTAACTATCTCAATAATCTTAATAATTTTTCACTGAAATGCATCTTTGTTCTTGTTTTTAATTTTAATTTTCCCCTTTTTTAATCAATTGTTTTATAAATTGTATCTTGTTCTAACTTTGTCCTTTTTTGTCTTTTTTAATTTCATTTTTTTACTTATTTACAATTTTAATTTTACTTAAAGCATTTTGAATTTTTTATTTTTTTCCCTTTTAATCATGTTTTTTACATTGTATCTTGCTGTAATGTTGTCCTTGTTGTTTTTTTTTCATTTGAATGTTTTTATTTTTAATCTTAATTTTAATTAATTGATAATTGTTCTTGTATTTAATTTGACATTTTTAGATTTTTCTCATTTCAATCAACTTTTTTTTAAAAATTCTATCTTGATGCTTTTAATGTAAGTACTTTGAAGTCCCTTTTTAAAATGTGCCAATACACATAAAGGTGCCTTATCAGTCATCTGTGAAGCACTTTGAGCTGCACTCCACTTGTCTGTAGGTGCTGTACCAATAAAGTTTGATTGATTGCATGATGGCAAAAGGTCAAAAATAGATAAAAAAAAAAGGCTCATTAAAACAAATACCGCTGTGATGATCAGAAACAGACACTGCTGCTACAGAAATCCTATTATACGACCCCGATGAATAGAGATGCTGTTATCCAACCGCATTAGTCAAGAGGCTGCTGTGCCTGCTCATGCACAAGTATGAGCCGGAGTTTGCGTAAGACTTCACGTTCCGCTATAGTGCACACGAAAAAAAAAAGAAACTCATCTCAAAAAAAAAAAATAATAATAATTTGCAGCTCGGTCACGTTTCGCTCACGTTTTCCTGCTGGCTGCAGTCAGCTGTAGAACAGGAGGAGGGGGAGCTGCTCGCCTGTTATTGGCAGAGGGGCGGTGGAGTGGATTGGATTGGGGGGGGGGGGGACGCACACGCGCGCGCACGAGCGCACTACCTGTGATAATAACAGTCGGATAGAAATGTCCACGTGTTTTACGTGTTTACGTCCATTGCCCCGTATTGTGTTTAATCCTATTGTGTTCACCACCGTGTTGTCACTAAGAGATCCGAGGATCTTTTTTTTTTTTTTTAACCTCATTTGCATCATTTGTTTGCCGGAGCGCGCGCGCGCTCAAAAATAAACAACAACACATACACTCCTAATCGATTATGTCAATACTGTTGCATAGTTTGAGCTTTTAGCTCATGTTCCAACACGGACCCGGACGTTTAAACTCTGGATCCAAAGACGGATCCTTAAGGAGGTTCAAGTGGGACGCGGCAATCAGCAAAATATTAGTCATATTCGCAATAAAAATGGCAACATGTACATAGAGTATATCCATATTTACAGCACAATAACGTGGAATCCTGCCATGTTGCCAGATTATGATCAACACCAAATACAGAGGAGTTACTAGGCGGATCATCAACAACAACAACAGCTGTTTACCTGAGGTTTTCCGGGGTGAAGGCTCGGTTCAGGTCCGTGTCCACGTATCTGCTGCATTTCTCCACAGCTCTCGGGTTGGTGATGAAAGGTCTGGTCTCGACCCGTTTCCTCTGGACCTCGGCGCCGTTCTTCACCCACAGGTTAACGAGCGTCACGCCGGACATCTCGTTCCCGTGAGTGCCCCCGAAAATCGCTACTCGCCGGGCCTCGTTTAAACGCACGCTGTTGGTGTACGAAGACATTTCTGGACAGTAAAATAATAAAAAAAAATAACAAAAAAACAACAACAAAAAAAACAAAAGTGTGCAGATCCTGGTAAAAAAAAAAGTTTCCAGCCGAAGCGTCGCAGCCGCACTGTTTAAATGCCCACGGTGGCTGCGCGCTTACGTAACGCGCCCGCGAGGCTGGTCACGGTCAGTCACCCCGTGCGTAAAACGCGCTGAGTAACGCGCGCGACATCTCGAGTTGTAAGGCGAAAACTCCGCTCGGTGTTCGCGTTTGTTTAAATAAAGTTCAGTGGGACAAAAAAAAAAAAAAAAAACTAAAGCCGCTCCAAGTCAACGAGGTTCAGTTAAACTCGCTGATCTTCAAAGTTAACTGCAAGCAAAAGGACGTATGTCAGTTTCTGATGTTAAGTTACATTTGACGGGATACGGTACTTCCGGTCGTTACCTTCCAAAATCAAACAGAGCCACCAGAGTGGAAAGATATAAAATTATAATTACAAAAATGCCCCCAAAATATCTATTTTACAAGATTAAACTGAGGTTTCATTAAAGCACAAGTAACATTAAACAACCAAGTCTATATATAGAGGTTATAGGAAACATTAAGGGCTGCAACTAACACATATTTCCAACATAGATTAATATTTCTTTCTTTAAAATATCAAAAAACAGTGAATAAAATAAATAAAAAAGCAAAATGAGTCAACTTCATGTTTTGTTCCGTTTAGATTTTTGCAAACTTAATTGAAATGACTATAATACTCTTTTAATTATCATAGCAGATCATTTATTCGTCTTCTTTGCATTTACAGTGTTCATAGGAATAGAAGTAGATAAATACAATGATTGTAAAACTTTGACCCGTCTTCTTTGAGTAAAAGCGAACATCCATATTCCATATATGGTACGTTAAATCTGTCAAAAATGCAGCAAGGCCAAAAATAATTCAGCAGAAACATAGTCGCATATAAAATAGTGGATATTGCCCCTTTACGGAGCAGAAAACAGCACAGTATTACCCATTAACTTCAGGAATGTTTCTGTTGCACAACTAGAACAATCACTGAAGACAGAGCAGATCATTTGCAGCAAAAGAGCAACCAACAATTACACCTTCATCTTCATCATCAACCTTTTGAATATCAAAGGCCTGTAAAAAGACAAGCACACCTCTAAGATGTATAAAAGAGTTTTTTCTCAACAATAAATGAGAAGTTCACTTTGCACCTTTGCAACCATGGATATATTATATAATGCATCAGATATAAATGTCTGTTACATTTCTACTCAACAACCAGCTGCATCTGAATTAAAATAAGTAAAATGACCTTTTTTCAAATGCCAATTAAATGTTCAGGTTCAAACTAAGACCAGTTAGTTAACAAATTAAAGGTACAGTATGTAAGATTTAGCAGCAGTTAACAGAAGAGGCTTGGCAGAAATATATATAATATTATATATTATATATACATGTTTTAATTAGTATATAATTCAAATCAAAATAGGAATTATTTTGTTTTTTTTGTGGCCAGTAACCATGTTCTCCTACATATTCGGGGGACTCAGTCTGCAACCTCCTCACTAGATGATCCCAGGAACTATACACTGTACCTTTAAAGGGATAGTTCAACAATTTTTGAAAATTCAGCCATCGTTATGATTTCCATTATATGTATATGTATATATATATATATATTCATAACAACAGCTGCTTTACTTTAATTTTGTTGATACAAGTTGTTTCCAGAGCAGCAGAGCAGAGCTGCTCAGCTATTACTATGTGGTTAATGGTATTTTTTGGTTTCCCTTGTCAATCTCAGCAAATACACAATCCAACGACTCCCAACCGCTGTGGTGGATGAGTTATGACCTGCACATTCACCACGCTATGAGATCATAAAGGAACGTTAGGAGACGGAACTGATTTAAAGGTGAATGTCAAGCTGGACTTCACACTGCTTGGCGGAGTGATCTCACGTTTAGTGAAAGTAGTCCTGAGGATTTGCTTCACGTGTCCTAATGTTACAGTTATTGTCTCATAGTGTGGTGAATGTGCAGGTTACGACTCGTCCACCACAGCATTTGGGAGCTGCTGGATTGTGTATTTGCTGAGATTGATTAGGAAAACCAAAAAATACCATTAGCCCCTGCTCTGGAAACAGCTTGTATCGACAAAAACGTTAAAAACGTTAAAAACTTAAACATCTTGGCGTGTTATGGCGTGCTGTTCCTGCAGAATTTATGTCAATATCTAAAAGGTTGTAACGCTTTGATACAAAACAAATGATATTTTAAAAATATCTGAATGTCAATTTCATTCATGTGAATGAACGTCTCCAGTATGTAGATCCCTACTATTTACAGCTGTGGCAGGTTGTTTTGTGCACTCATGTGGTCTAAAACACCATTTAACAGGATGTGAGGAAGTCTTCACATGGATTATGGAGTCTTCTCTTGGCCTTTTTCTGCTTGTTTTTCTTCATATCGTCTGCAGCATAAGAAGCGGAGTCAGTCTCTGATAACGTGGATCTGTTGGATATGAAACCAGAAGCAGCAGTCGGGTCATTTCTTTCCTTCTTTTTGTGTTTCTTTGGCTCCAATTCAACACGTGCAGCCAACGATTGACCCTCCGGGGAGCCATTATCTGTCTTTTTCATCTTCTTTTTCTTGTCTTTGAAATGACTTAATGTCACATTTCCAGGTACGTCTGATGACGCCACGTCTAACGTTTCTAATTTATTCTCATGTGAAGTGGTTAATACTGATTCAGCATCTTCAGTAACAGTTGTTGGATTCTCTTCCATCTTGTTTTTCTTCTTTTTCTTCTTCTTTTTCAACACAACAGCCTCATCAGTTTGTAACTGATCTCCATCAGCTGTGATGTCCAGTCTTTCCACAGGAGTCACCTGCTCGCCGTCGTCCCGTCTCCGTTTCTTTTTCCTTTTCTCCCCAGCGTCGGTGGTTTCGTGCTGATCGCTCCGACGGGTTTCGCTTATTTCGTGATTCCTCTTCCTCTTCTTGAACACTCCAGACGTTTCTGTCCGTTCCGACGGGGGATCGCCGGCGCTGACGGCGGCAGGCTGCGGAGCGGCGCTTTCATCTTTTCCCTGCGCATCAGCAGCAAGGAAGGAAGAGGTTCCCTCCTCTACCCACTGCGCAGACACTGAATCATGGCTTCGTTCCACAGCGTCTTCCGTGATTTCACCCAGTTTCTCCTTCTTCTTCTTCTTTTTCTTGGTCACGGGTTCAGCATCTCCGTCTCCGGTCGTTTTCTGGGTTTCGTCAGACAAGTCAGTCCCATCACTGATACTGGAACCTCTTTTTTTCTTCTTCTTCTTTCCAGGTTGAGTTGCAGCATCATTGGAGGTGCTCATATCTCCTTCTCCTCCTTCTCCAACTTGAGCAGCATCATGATGGGATTTTTTCTTTTTGTGCTTTTTACTCTTCCTATTACTGGAGTCTGATGTCTCTTGAGAAGCTGAAGCTGAACTCTCCGGTTCTTCTAGCTGTACTAAAGCTGAATTTGTGGCTTCCTCTGTATTTATGAAGCTCTTTTCTTTTTTCCTTTTCCTCCTTATCTCACCATCATTGTTTAGAGTTTCAGCAGCTGCGTTGGAGGAGAACTGCTCAGCCTCCTCCTCGTGCTCATCTTTTCTTTTTTCCCTTCTTTCCCTCTTTTTCTTCACTTTCCTGTTGTCCTCCGTCCTCGTGTCACATTCTAAATCACCGCTCTCGTCCTCCTGTCCGCTGTTTTCTGCTTCAGGCTTATTCTTTCTATTCTTCTTTTTCTTATGTCTCATAGGGGCGATTTCTCCTCTCTCTTCCTGTCCCAGCGGCGTCTTCTCCATCAGATTATTTTCGCTAGACTCCAGCTCATCGCTGATCTGCGGCGCCGGAGTCTCTGCATCTGCAGCATCCAGGTTCTCAGATGTTGCAGTGTCAGGCAGATTTCCTTCACCTCCATGCTCCCCTTTCTCTTTCTCCTTCTCCACCCGGCTTTCGTTGCCATCAGCGTCGTCCCTTTCGAGGTGTGGAGGACTTTGTGGGAGATCTCGACTTCCTCTGCTCTTCGTCTTTGGCGTTTCAGTCTGGGCCGTGATATTTCTGCGACTTTTTAGAAGCTCGTCACTCCTCCCGCTGTCCTTCTGGCTTCTAGAAGAAGGTTCTCCATCGCCGGTGCTCTCTACACCAGGAGTCCATAGAACCTTTGACGTGGACGCCTTAGCTTGCTTCCGTTTCCTCCCCGGTGCCGTTTCTTGCCCGGTATTACAGACTTCCTTCCTCTGCTCCTTCACCCACTCATGTCTCTTCTTCGGCGTGTCCCAGGGTCCTGGGTGCTTTGCTTTAGACGACACCACCAAACATTTCCTTTCCTATAAGGTGACACACAGACACGCGTATTATATTCAAGTTCATGCTCAAGAAGTGCTCGGAGATGCAAGATTTCCTGAGTAGAAAAAAAAAGTGTTTTTTTCCCCCTCTATCTCATACTTTCTCTATTTGATCTATTTTGTTCTCTGTCCCCTGGTGGAGAAGTATGACTTTGGCCTGGTTGGAAACTGTACATGTAAATGAAATATTGATGGAACATATCATTATGGATTCAATAAAATCGATTTCAATTCCCTGGATCGGATCGGATTTTCCTGAACGAACCGATATCGTCCTTGAATCGAACTGCCACTCGAGTTAAAAAGAATCTTTAACCCCCCTGAGCAACTTACGTACCACGACTCTGATGTCCTCGTTTTCGGACCATTCCTCTTCTCTTCTGTCACAGTAAAGACATGATTTATTACACATGTCGCCTCCAATAAGTCAGATTACTGCTGGAAATAAACTCACTCTGACAGCGGAGATATCTCCTCCCCATCCACGTCTACTGTTGGTAACGATGACCCCAGATCATCTCCTCTACGACGCCTCTGTGACAGCTCTCTGACACATTTAAAGA
The DNA here is from genome assembly GCA_030544235.1 of Lepturacanthus savala. NCBI lineage: Eukaryota > Metazoa > Chordata > Actinopteri > Scombriformes > Trichiuridae > Lepturacanthus > Lepturacanthus savala. Next base: position 7,409,974 of record CM060479.1, on the reverse strand, counting down.
AGCCTCCCATCCCACAATTCTGTGGAAAAGCAAAGACTTCAGCACATTTACACAAAGGCTGACGCACACTGAAATATCACTCATCCTTACATGGAGTCCTGCATTCTGAGCCACAAACAGCTGAGTGCTCCTGGGCTTCCACTTCCTCTCTTTGAGGAAAGGGAAGCTGTATTTCGGCAGCCTGCCTTTCTTTCTTCTTCTCCCCGCATCGTTCTCTCCGCGGGAAGCGAAGGCAGGTTCCTCCTCGTCCTCGCTGTCCTCTAAATCTCTAGGAGACGCGGGGTCTGACCACAAGGTGGAGCGCCGCCGCCTCCGTGGCCTCACGGGCTCAGTCACAAACTTCTGAGTTAGAAACAAGCTGTCGCCCGAATCACTGCAGAGACACAAATACACATTTATAGCATCCTCACAGCATCCTCAGGCTGGTGTAGCACTACTCACACTGGAACAGGAGCAGCTGCAGCAGCACGGAGACGTCAGAGCAGCCAAAGCAGCATTTAGTTCTGTGACCCCTTTAAATTAAAAGCAAAGTCCACCTGGGACGCCTCGGCACATATTTCAGTTTCTACCGATTAAGTTTTGATTCATAGGTTAATCATTTTGTACATAAAATGTTGGGAAATGGTGGAAAATAAATGTTAAAGTTCCCTCCAGTCCAAAGCTACATCTTCTGTCTGAAGATAATTATTTCATCATCATGTTCGACAAAGAAAAGCAATAAATCATCATGATTGACAAGTTGGTACAAGCTTTATTTATTTATATATTTTGTACATAATCATTTTTATTGAAAGAAGATCATATAGTACAAGAAGTATACAAAATATAATTTATTGAATTTTTTTTTTCTTTAATCAAACAAATCCTACCCACCCTTATCACCCCCATACTGCTGTAAAAAAAGAAATAGGGGTAAAGAAAAATAGTTACAGACAAGTATAATATTTATTAATCAAATACAATTAGAAAAAATAATATATAACAAGTTGTAATAATATAATAATAATCATTCTGGAACATATACACAGACATATACATATGTGTATATACACATACCTGCTACATATATCCATGCATAGCATAAATATACTTTCTATATTTATTTATAATGTTTTTGAATATTTTGACTTATTTTGTTTTATTCAAATAACTTGTTGAGGCTTTTAGAGGAAGAAATTAAGCAAAAATTAGAAGAAAGCTTGACTACCTGTCAAGTACCTGTAGTTTACCCTAGTATTTCCATTTTATATACTTTATACTTCCACTCCTCTACATTTCAGGGGTGAACTATTGTACTTCCTACTCCACTACATTTATTAGAGAGCATTAGTTACTAGTTACTTTGCAAATTTAGACTATTATTACAAATTATGAATCAACTAATAAAGTATTATATGAATTGTATGTTAAGCTAACCAACAGTATATAAAATGCTTAAAAGAAGCTCCATATTTATCTGCTGCAACATTCAAGTATTAATGCCTCAATAATTACATTCCAATGATTCTGCGCAAAAATGAACTGCGCAATAATAATAAGTACTTTTACTTTTATTGCTTATACTTATGTATTATTACTAGAATAAACGTTATGAATGCAGGACTTTTACCTGCACAAAGTATTCATGCACTTTAGTTTTGCTACTTTTACTTTAGTAAACTTTTACTTTAGTACTTTAGTCCCCACCTCCTTCTAAAGATTAGAGGATCATACCTGTCTCTAGACGTCTGATCCTGGCCGGTCCGTACCACGGATTCCTCAAGATACCGCGATATTTTCTGCACATAATCCGGAGGCGACGTTTCCACCACAATGTGGCAGGATCCCGCTGAAATAGTCTGAGCGAGTCCATCTGATGGAGTCCAGTTTAGTGGATCCCGCCCTCCATTCATCTTACCAGGTTGGTTTAGAAATTATAAACTGATCAGAGAAGCGATGTCGTCTTTGGTGACGAATATCAGATGATTCTCTCATTAAATCCCGCTACAGACAACCTACATGATGCCGTATAGGTGTAAATAACAACAATAATAAAGACCTCACACCGCACGTGGTGCTTTCAGCTCAACCAGGAAGTCTTTAGACGTCGAATAATCACGTGACCCATCAGCTGACCACTCACCTGACCTAAACACCAAAGAGGAGGCAAAATCCCGAAAGAAACGAGAGAGTTCACACTGTGTACTTCCGGGTTCGACTAGTGATGACGTCTTTCACGTAAACCAATGAACCGCGACTTTGATTTTGAGTGAAGACTATAAAAATAAACAGGTAATAACAGATGGCTATTGTGGATATATATGATTACTGGCTATATAAATATATAACCTGATATTTAAATAGTTTTTTTATTTGAATATAATTCTTTACACTCCCAAACTGCACTTTACTACATATTTGCACATGCCACATTTAATTGTTGCTCTTATAATCTTCATACAGCAGCCGCCATGTTTCCTTTATAAAATGTATATCCCATTTAAAAACTATTATTATTATTTAATTCCGACTTGAAATTTGAACGCTTTATTTAAAATGTTTTGTTATGTACAAAAACGTAATAATAATTATAATAACGATAAATGTCTGCACAGACGAGGCTACACTATCTGGGATAGGAACTATCTTGGTTCCAGTTCCTCTTTGGTTGTACTTCACCCATTCATGTGGACTTTTCCTGCACAGTATTAACCTGCTGCTGAACATCCAGCCTGAACAACAACAGCTATAATGGCAGATATCAGCAAAACCGAAAAGGTTCAGCTGCACACGCCAGCTCTGGAGGAGCTGCGAGGAGGTAAGACCTTCACCTTGAAAGAGTCAAACGCTTTTAAATGCTTATTTAAAGTGTTCACCAAGTTGTCTTTTGTCGCAGTTTTACAAACAGGGCTGGAAAACAACTTTGCCGAAGTTCAGGTTTGTGTCGTCGAGTGTCCAGATCTCAGCAAAGAGCCCTTCCTGTTTCCTGTCAAAGGTCAGAGTGAGATGAGTTCATGTAGATTTTACTGGATGTGTAATGTTTAAGTGTCCTAAAAACGACACTGGTAGATGCAGAATCCCCTAGAAATGTGGAAATCACATCTCTCTTGCATGCCACCTACTGCACATGTATAGATTCAGCATTTTAGTGATTTCTTCAGAATCTGCCACAAATTCCCTCTTTGTTTCCTCACACAGTGTCATAGATATCAACTTGACGACTGAAGCTTTATATTCATTTCAGATAAACTTTAAAATACACTTTTTGTGCACTGTGGATCTTCTAATAGGAGAAAAAACTATTGTATGACCACTCTTATAAGTATGGTTGCAAAATTCTGGACATTTTATGGTAAATTAACAAGAATATATATGGGAATATATATATATATATATATATAGGGAACCTAAACCTAGTTGGGAAAAATATATTGTAGCATAATCGTGGCTAAAATCAGATTTAATGCAACTACTATCCTGTTAAATGTTAGCTGTTTTTCATTTTATTGACCTGTAACCAAACAAGAATTTATACATCAAGTATTATAAAGACCATTCCAGCTGTTTAACTATTTCTGTTGATGCTGTTACATTAGTGTTTCTATAAGCTTTTTTGTTATTCTACGGAAAAATGTCATGTTCACCATCTGATGTGCAAAAAAAATTTCTCACGAGCTGATGTTCATGTGTGAATATTGTGGAAACACATACATGAATAATGCTAATATTAAAAAGTGACAAAACTTTTGTCATTGCTTAAAACATTAAATACAGACAATGTGCAAAATTCCTCAGCTTAACATCCAATGGAAAGTTTCTGGAAATTTACCGGAACTTTTTCACCTCTTTACAACCCCAGTTGTAAAACAGACTTGAAAAATGGTGAAACCGTCCTTTTAACACCATGTCTGTCCTCCTTAGGCTTGTGTGGAAGTCCTCGTATCACTGATGTCGGTGGAGTACCATACCTGGTTCCTGTGGTTCATCAGGACAAGGTAGTTTCCTCCACCGCTCATCGTACATGAAGACAATGTGCAATAATGGAACTGTCATCCTCCTACGTGCGTTTTTTTGTCTCTTCATAGGAGTACAACATGAACGCTGTATCGAAGGAGGTGGAGCTGCCGGGAGCGTTTATCCTCGGTGCAGCAGCTGCTCCCTCCAGGATCGTTGGGATGAACGCAGAGGTTAACAACCCTCATCTACTCATACTGTGTGTCAGGCAGCTAAAAGAGACATGTTGGCATCACACCATTCAATTCTAAACCAAAGTGGAAGTTAGAGTGATGCGAACCACTGCAGCCGCTGATCCAGATACTGGGTTGTGTAAAGGTCATTTTGGTTAGTTTTTATAGTGGATTTGATGCTGAATCAATGATTCTTAACTTCCTTAGACCCAGGGAAAAAAATGTAGATTTAGATTTTTTTTATTATTATATTCTAAGGTTTAGGGCAGGGATGTCAAACTCAATTTAGTTCATGGGCCACATACGGCGCAATTAAATCTAAAGTGGGCCGGACCAGTAAAATTAAATATATAAATACAGCTAGAAATATCTTCTTTATGTAAAGAAATACAATAAATAATTACAATACCAGAAAGAAAATCAATAAATAACCAGATTTTACATGTGTACTCTAGTACACCTCAGGAATGATTGTGCCTTCATGTCTTGTGATGTCACGTCACAAGTGGAAATGCTCATCTTTCCCATACCCCATGAAGGCAGCATGAACCAATGTAACACAGAGGACAGCGCTATAAGAAATTGGAATAAAATATAAATACTAAGTCCTGGCATGTATAACAATAAACATAGAAAATGTGCAAATTCATACAGATCACAATTAGGATGTTTACTCACTAAACTTTAACAAATCATTTGAATTATGATAATCTTTCATTTTTACATAAAATGTGCTGCTATTTTGAAGAGAGTTGAAAAGGAAAGTTGGAAAGGCCAAACCCCTAAATGTGACTTTTTAGTCACAGTTGCCCTTATCTGGAGACCGCCGGCATTCAGTAAAGTGACATCATGGGAGATATTATACACAGAAATGACAAGCCGAGTCTCAGGAGGTTTAATAAAAACATAAAACTTGTAAAATGCAGAATTTGACAGACTAAATGTTGTGGTTCCCAGCTGATGCCTCTGGTTCTGACTGAAGCGGAGGGAAAGCCTGCCGTGAACAGCAGCTACTACTCCTGCATCAACCCGGCTGACGGCCAGTGTCTGCAGATGAAATACAGCGACAGCTTCCCTGACTGTAACTTCGGACTGCTGGGCAACCTCTACGCCTGCGAAGGGAAATCTGGAAAGGTAAACAGACTTATCGGACAAAACCACAACGGAAAATTGCACAGGTGAAATCTCGGTGTTTGCTTTGGTTTTTGCGAAGTAGTTCATCCTCAGTTATCTGTGTCCGAGTAACCAAACGTTAACCTCAGCCAAAGGACATGTGTGTTTCCTAACATTTTAAAAGAACAACCATTAACAGAAGTGAATATGAGCTGAGTTGACTTGTTCTCTCCATGTTTGCAGGTCATAGAGGTTCGGGCGAAGAAGAGAACAGGAGAACACAGTCTGGTGACGGCCCTGAGGAAGACTCTGGAAGATCATTATCCTGATAAAAGCCTGGCGCTGGGAGGCACCTTCGTCATCCAGAAAGGGAAAGCTAAGATCCACATCATGGTTAGTATGGCTCTCTGTCTGCTGTCAGGTTGTTTTGCTTTCAAATGCCTGATTAATTTGTTGATTCATCCATTTATTTAAAAAAAGGTGTATTTATCAATTGCACATTACAGGATATCAGTGCAGAAGGAGATGTATTTTTTTCTATCATATAAAAAATCACACATTCTGTGTGTTTTTTGTAAAAAAAAAATACAAATGGACTTTTAAATGACATGAAACCAACATGAACACAAAATATTAAAGCTAATTAAAGCTGTATTTTAAAAGGTTTTTGCTTTTCTCCTCTTGCCAAACGTAATTTGTCACAGACCCATTAAACAAAGGTGCATATGTATATGCACATGTAACACACATACAGTAGTAACGGGTGAGTTTATATGAAGAGTAGATGAATAATTGATTGATTTTAATTAAAGGTAGCCACCATGTTGACATGGACAGCACCGGTCGAAGGGAAGAACACTTTGTTTCCTCACTTTCAGGTTTTTAAACATTGATTTCTATCCCTGTGTTAACTTCTCGGCAGCCAAGAGAGTTCTCCAGCTGTCCCCTGAACACCAACGACGAGGTCAACAACTGGCTCAAGCACTTTGAGGTCAACGCGCCGCTCATCTGCCAGTCGGTGCTCGTATCCAGAGACCCTGTAAGTAAAGTAAAAAAACTCACCTCAATGAGACAGATGAGATATGAGTCATTGAAGCACTGGTTACAACTACATTATAGTGTGTTACAGAAAATGTATAAAGTGTTAGGGGTTATAACTGCTACATTTCATATGTATGAAAGTGCTTTATAAATAAAGTTTGATTGATAAATGCTACATAAAGGGGGTTTAAACGTGTTCCTGTGCTGCGTATCCAGGGTCTGGACCTGCGGGTGGAGCACACCCACTGCTTCAGCCACCACGGAGAAGGTGGCCACTACTACATAGACACCACACCTGACACCGTGGAGTACCTGGGCTACTTCATGCCGGCAGAGTTTGTCTACCGCATCGACAGGCCCAAAGACACCCACTTAGTCGGCCGGGATTAAAAAAAACAGAAGAAGAAGCCCCTGCTGGTTTTAGGACACTTTAAACACACCTGATTCTACTTCTTCTTCTATCAAAAAACCCTTGACAAGCTTCAGCTACTTGGTAATGAGTTGATGATCAGAATCAGGTGTGTTGGGAGTGGGAAGAATCCAAAACTAAATGATGTTTTATCTCATTTACAGGAAAAAAAATCACATTTCATGTAATAAAAAGGGTTTTTGTGCGTTCACAAATGGGACATAAGTTGTATTCATTTTTAAAAGAGCACTTTTAAAGAGAACACCCTGACTCTATCATGATAAAATACATATAAATATATATATATATATATATATATATATACACACACATGTTTAAAATAAGTTTTCATGAAGAAGACATAAAAAGATGCTTCATTTAACATTTGTTTCATAACAATGTGTGCACAGAAAGAGAAAACTATTACTTTACACACTCACCTGTACAGGTGTTTTCACTCACTGACCTGATTGAGCCTCTTAATGACAGAGGAGATGTATCCAAAATGTGTTTGATTGACATCTCCTTCACTCATTCACCTGCTGAGGTGAGACACCAGAGGATTAATCAGCCAGAAGTGAAAACACCTGTTCTGTTGCTCTTTAAGTCGCTACCAGAATCATATAAGTTAGAAGAAAACTAGCAGAGGCTACATATCTACATACATGGATCACTTTGTAAATAATTAACCTTCAATTACAGTTCCATCCATATAAATATCTATAACCAGTTAATCCAATGTTAGGGATGAAGATGCTATAACATATGTCAGGAGCGGGATTTGAACCCATGCCTCCATGTGGAGACCAGAAGTCCCTTTTACCTCAGGAAGGAGTCAACCCTTGAGTCTGGCGCCTTAGACCGCTCGGCCATCCTGACACATGATATGAGGCTGATCTGTCTCTCATAAATGAAAATAAATAATACAGTGAAATAAAAAAAAATAATAAAATTGGTAGATTTATTTTATTCTTGTGATACATAAACTACCCAACTCACATGACACTTAAACTGCAGTTGCAGTAACTACATCCCACTACATTACATCTTATTTCATTTAGAACTTTTGATAGTTAAACACTTAAACATAGTCATTGTGTCTTTTCTCCTATCTGATTTTATTTTATTTGAGCATTTATTTCAAACATGAATGTGAGCACTGAACAAATAATTACTACAAAAAACACAAACAAAAGGTAACCTTTCATGGTCCCCTTACTGTAATCAGAAGGAGAAAAGGAAACCAAAAAATTTATAAATAAATAAAAACTGCGAATTTTCTTTTTTCTTCTTCTTTCCTCTTTTTGAATCTCTTTTTCCTTCCTATCCATCCACTAATTACGAATACTATATTGTCTAGTTTCTTTCTACTATTTATTAATATTAAAAAATATAATAAAAAGCTAAACATGTTTGAAAAGGAGTAAGAAGAAGTAAAATACTTAATAATAAAAATAAAAATAAATAAAATAACACACGGTTACCTATTATTTATACATTTTTATTTACATTATTATGAATAATATAAATAAATATGTTAAGAGTATAATACAAGTATAATCAGTACATATAAGCTATAAGTTAAGCTATTGAATACAATTCCTTGTTTGTTTGTTTCTTGTGAAAACAGCGCCCTCACGTGTCCCGATCGGATAACACACCATTTCCCACAATGCTGCTGCGGCGACAGCCCGGAAGTAGGACGTTTATTGACAACATGGCCGCCGCACTGGTTTTAGATTTGGAAAAACTGGGAATCTGACAGCGCTCCCCGGGGCTGCAGCGGTAACCCGTCTCGGCGGCGGACGGAACGGACGACGTGTGAATGAAGGGAGCCGCGGACCTACGGGATGGTGTCAGTCAGCTGAGGAAACGTTTCAGCGCGTGAAAACCCGTCATGTCGTTTTTCAAGAGGAAAGGTGAGGACGCTTCAACGTCAGCGGCGGCTAGCATCAAAGACACCGGAGGAGGAGAGCGGGACACTGCTCCTCGAAACACGTTGGACTAACGTAGTCGACGCCGCGGCTGCTGGTTTAGTTTAACAAAGCCGCGGACACCGACGTTTTAATGCTTTTTTAACGCGTTGTTCCGCTGCATTAACACGGTTAGCTTAGCCGGTGGCCTCTCCGCGTCCTCCCGCCGGACCGGAGTCAACCTGGGCGGCTTTAAACGCACCGCAGAGTAACGTTATGCAGCGCGTGGACGTTAAAATACCATATACTTGTTACAAAACGTGTCATAGACTGATGTTTTAATGAGCAACTGATACAAATGGAGCGTTGCTGCTGCAGCTAATTCAGCTCTATCAAGGCGTGTTTCTTACAAACGAGAAGAAACGTGACAAATGTAAAATTAGTATGCTGTGACTGAATTGTTAGTAATCGAGAAGAAAGTCTCGTATTTCCACATTTAGAGGCGTTAGCAGAAGTGTTCAGCATCAACTTCTAAGAAACAGGAAGGGACGGGAATGAATGGGACCTGTCTGTAGGCAGTGATGGATATAAACAACATGACCAGGCATTATTTCAGGCTGTAGTTTGGGCTGCCAAGTAAAGGAATGATCGAAACAAGTGTTAAGTATCATATTCTTAATATTGGTCGTAATTCACCTGCACAAAGCTGCCCTTGCTGTCCCTGCATCCCAATTATATTTACTACATGATTGGGGACAATATGAATTCCAATATATCAGCCCTGCAATCACTCAAACCCTTCAGGAAGTTTGTAATATGCAGTTTTTATTGAAAGTGTTTTAGCTAAATGAAGACAAATGCAGATGGACATTCCGCCACTAACAGATATAAGCTCATAATTAAAAAAAATATTTCAATTGATGTTTTTGAAAAGATATGTGAAGAGATGAGAAATAATTTAGTCCCTCCTCTTTCACAACTCAATATCGTGTATATTTTTGTGCTTCCTCCTCATTAGTTAACATTTCCTCTTTACATTATAATGCAACTACAGCCTTCAGCATGACCATGATTCTACTTTTTGGTCGTACTGAAGGCTGTAGTTGCATTATAATTTGATGTTTTTCTATTAATGTCCACCCCATGAAGGAAAAACTACATGAAAGTAGTCGTAATGCAGACCTGTTGAATTAGGCTGTATTCCTTTGAGCTAGGTGTATCAAATAAACTGGAAACTGGGCTTATTTAAAAAAGAAGCAATATAGTTAGTCACTAAAATGTCTCAATTTGATTTGGAAAAATAGATTATATTTATAAGTACATTGCTTTGGTAGAAGGAAGGCGCATGTGAGAGGGGAGACAGTGATTGTGAGATGGATATCAACGGATGTCTGCTGCTTGTGTTCATTCAGAAAATGTGCACAGTACTTCATTGTCTAATCTGGCCTGCAGTTTTTCATCTTCAAGAGTGAGATTAGTATTTTTTTTCCCTACATTTGCAACAGCGGTCAAAGCAGCTGATGCAGCAGATCTTCAAAATTAAGGAAATGTTGCAAGAGTGCACTTGTTCTTATCCTCTGTAGCAGGATGACATTAGGGACCGAAAGTGATAATCTGACAAATCTGTGTACCACAAGCAAATATATTTTTAATATTACAATGCTTCCAATCTTGATATCTCTAGGCTGTTCAGAGGTCATTGTTGTTTCATATAGTATCTCGGCCAGTCAGTGATTAATATTCCTTTTATCAATTTTATCAGCCTGTCGTTCAGCTTTTGTTTGTTTAAAATGGGCCCACACAACATAAAGATTAGCGCTGAGATTAAGCCCTTTTTTTAATAAAAAGTAAAAGTGTAGATTGTGCTTCTAACAGGAACATCTAAAAAATCAATTTCAGCAATCCATCCTGGTCCTTTGACGGTTTATTTAGGGCAAAGAAACAGGTGCTTCAGTTCAGTGCTGCACATTTTCTTTTTTGGATCTCTGACTTTTCTGTGACCTATCAGGCCAACTGACTCAGACTTCTGGCAGACACGTGCATTCACAAACCGTCTGAAAATGTCTCTGAAAGATCATCCTCTGTGCCATTCACCCAAAGATTTAAAGTCCATTATGTAACGTTATTGCTTGAAACTGATACTTGGTTCAATCACATTTTTGCAGCATCGAATTAAAATCTGAATGTTAAGTCACTCTTATGAGCGGTTGCCACCACGTCTAATAGCTGCACTGTAGATATTCTACATATATTTCATTGTTTAATTTGACACTTGGCCTCAGAGCTTAGGAGCGGTGTTGTTTGTCAAATAAATGCATTATTAGTTCAAATCATTCTAGCTCTGGTGGGTCGGTTTGCAGAAGTTATGATACCGATGCTTTTTTGTCAGCCGTCTCACCGTCAACTCGTCTCAGCTGAAGGGAAATCTATCTTTAAATTGCTGATAAATGAAGGTCACAGATCTCATGAAGGGCTCTTGATGCTGACATTCACAATGAAAGCCCTCTCAGTCCCATGCTTCGTATATGGTTGAGTCGGACTGAGAGCGCTTTCACATAGCAGAACACAGCTTCCCTATTTATCTTCTCATTTGTCAGCAGCAGCAAGGAAGCAGGTCTACAGTAAGTGACATATTTGCATAGCTATTCACAGTTGCTTGTTCATTATATCAGTTGACTGACTATTCCCTTATACAACTAGATAGTATTGTCCAGTTTTTTTCCACCACACAACCCTTTTCCCTGACCCCACAATGAATCTTGCGTAATGATTTTTTATTTTTTTATTTTTTTTTTTGCATGCTGGTCTCACCCTGTATTGCTTCTCCGGTTTCAACCCTGCTATCATCTTTCTCCCTTCAGCCAAAAGCAAAGAACCTGAGAGAGTGACGGATGCTAAAGTCAACAGAGGTGAGCTCCTCTTTATCTCTTTGAAATTATAAAAGCAGCCTGCAATGCTGGTGCCCTGTTTTATCGAATCATTTGAAATGACACTAATGAGGAGTGTTATCTGCAATGCACTTGTTGTAGTGATGCTTGTGAGGGTTTTTTTCCTCATCTTTGCACCCACCTGACCCGTTAGAGCCAAATTCTGACATAAAATACTAAAAACTGACCCCAAAAGCTCCAAAATGTATTCATTATGATCACGCTCTCAGTTTCTGTTCCTGCTGCAGGGGGGAAGCTGGAGCTGTAGTAGGAAGGTCCTGGCTACTAAATAAACAAATTGTTCCAAACAGTGTTTTTTTAGTGTAACAAGTAGCTTTTCATTGAAGATGTGATCTGAAACGCTGCATTCCTCACATTGTAATGGAGAATTTTAACAAAATTGTAACCTACATCTAGTTTTATACTGCAGTGGTTCTCAAATCGCCACAGTTGATTTTAATTATTAGTTCACCCATAAGTAACACAATGACAATTTTGTCATTGGTTTCACACACTTTTTGATATCTAAAAGCAAAAATCTTCTCAGATGTGGGTCTGTGGGCTAATTTATGTCAGTTTAGGAGTCCTTGACATGAAAAAGATTGAGAACCGCTGCTATGCTGTCTTTTTAACATGAACTCTGTCTCTCTCTATCCCTCTTCACACACATTCAGTTCTTCTGTGAATAATATCACGTCATTTTGACCCCTCCCGCCTGAAGAAGTGATATTTTATACCTGTGTGTAGTGGGTTGACCCACACAGCTTCTTTCTATGTGTAATCACTGCTGGTTATATTGTCACAAGGACTCACATTTTGCCCTGAAGCCCTGAAGTGAAACACATTCAGCATCACGCAGTCAAACAAACAGTGTGTAGTCTGTCACCTCAAACATCCTCACACCCCTGAGGCAGCTTTACACAAACTGTGAGCTCCTAAAAAAAACAAAAAGACCTTTTCATACAAGTCACACCGATGTCACACATTCAAGCTACTCAGGAAATAGACGTCATTGTAATCTGTTAAACAATTAATTTCTGTCCTCCATCCTTCACCCACAGCTGCAGTCAGCCCTCACTCCCCATCACAAGCAGTAAGAAACCACCATGCCATCCAGGAAGCTGCTGGGCCCAGCCATGTGGCCATCAACGCCATCTCCGCCAACATGGACTCCTTCGCCCGGGGTCGGACCGCCATCCTCAAGAAGCAGCCGAGCCACATGGAGGCCGCACACTTTGGCGATCTCGGTACAAAAGCTGCATTCTTGTGTTGTTTGCTGCTTTTAGAGATAAAATGGAGGAGAAAAGAAGAGTTTTTGTTGTAAATGTAAAATCAGCATTTGAGTTTTCTCCGGTGATTGTAATTCAAAATACAGGATTTACTTCCAGAGTAAAATTATTGCAGGTATTTAGGTAAATTAGTCTATACTATGGTTTAGATTTGGTTAAATTAAAATGCAGCAAATGAACAACAATAAACAGCAGCAGAGGCAAAAAACCCCTCTGAAACCTACAGTAAAAATATATGATTAAATATTTAAATTACAATATGTATTGAAAGTATTGTAACATCTCTCAAAAACCACACAGGAAATATTGTAAGAAAAGCAATCGTTTCTTCTTTTAGAAAACCAGACCAAGACACATTCACAGACCGTCAGGAAATTCCAGCTCTATCACCTAACAGAACAGAATCACATATAACAGCAACATGCCCAGGTCATTAAAGTATTTGAGGTTTTAGAGATTTGGAATACATACACTGCTGTTCCAAAGTTTTATTGTAATTTAAGCAATTTAAGCTCAATGAATACCTTTTATAGAATCACTAGACTCCTATATATATATATTTTACTGTCTATATGACAGGGGTGTATAAATACTTCCCCATGTTTCAAAAAAGCTTCATCCACAGAGAAACATACACAACCTGTATCCAGACACTGTGCCTTAAAACGAGCAGTCGTGACTTACGTGAAGTTGTGATGTCACAACTATACAGTCACCGCCCACACCCCCATTCACAGCCGTTCAAATCAGCCAATCGGAGGAGAGGCTCAGAAAGAAGCTTTGAAAAAGGAAGTGCAAAACCATATTGAGATGATCTTTGGTGTTCTTGTTAGCGATGTAATTTCAATTAAAAATAGGTAAATGTCTAATATAGAACATTAAAATGGTAAAAAAAATAGGTAGTTAACTACCCAACCCAAAAAGGGGTATCAAATTTCAGAATTCAAGTTATAGTTAACGTGTAGATTTAGAGCTTTTCTGCAGTAATGGGCATAAATGAATTCTTGAGAGTTGATTCAAACATTTCCTACAAGTGCCACAATTTTTGCTGGTTAATTAACTCCCCCCTGTCTTTATATAATCATGGAAGGGGAAGCCTGATTCTTCTATGGCTACAGCTAAGCAGAACCCGATGGTCTGGACCGAGTCAGTCAGGAGTTCATCCTACAGCAAGATAATCCACTTCACACCTCTGGGCTGTTAGGTCAGACATTAAACTAGGCAAATTTAAATAAAAACAAAAAAATCAAGGTGTTCTAACACTTTTGATCAGTTGTGTATTTCCTACAGACACTGCACTGCACCATGTGGGGATAATTCGTTTTTTTTAAACAGCTTCACTGTCTTGCGCAAGAGGCGAACACTCCTTCATTAAAACTGTCAGGCACTCACATGACTTCACGCAAACAGCACCACCCTTTTTTTTTTCCTCCCCATCTAAACTTAGATCCTGTGTTCTGAGCACTTGGATGCCGTGATATGAGGCGGTGACTGAAAGCGTAGGCTGGCTGACACGGTGGCAGGACCTGTACGAGCAAGTCGTCCAGAGAGTAGCCAGGCTGAGTCAGCCGCGAGGTAGAGGAACCTGCGCTGCAGCTCGGACAGCCGCACAGTCGACAAACGCAACACGTTGTGCCGGTGATTTGTGGGTTGTGGTTTCAGCAGGAGGAAGAGGAAGGAAGGAAGGAAGTCAGTGAGGAGAAAGATTTCAGCGTCAGCTTGTAGGCAGCTGTGGCAGTTAATCCGAGAGCAGATAGCAAAAGCTGCACAGTCCTCAGAGCTTGTGGGATTTAAGCATTTACAGATTAGTAGCCTGTAGGAATTGAGCGGCAGCATAACTATGAATTCTCTGCTCTCTTTTGATTTTGGTTGAAAGACTATGAAGTCAACTAGCAGATGTAAAGGGCAACTGCAGATTTTAAGTGTTTTTGACAAGCTATGTAAATGAGGCCAGTGTTTTTTCTTTCCTTTTTTTTCGAAGATCTGACGCTGCACTGGTTGTCATTTCAACAGCTTTTAGTGTTGAGGTGGGCTCGACTGTGATCTCCAGGAATTTGAAGAGGCTGATTTGATAAGCGCCTCACACCAAGTGTGTCACCTCTCGAATCTCGCCTTCAGAGAGCAAACACGACTCAACGTCACGTCATATATACGTCTCGGCAGGAATCTGATTACAATACATTCCGATGTCACCGTCTGAGTGCTCAGAGTGGTGTGTGTCTACTGCCAAAGCGTGACTGACAGGACGGACAGGAGACGCCAAGCATGATTCCGGGAAGGTCTTCGGGGTTAAATCATCTGTGAAATTGCACAGTCCACCTTTAAGCTTTGGATAGCTTGAAAATTCACATGTCTTCAAAATAAATATCCAGGAGTTGAAATTCAGCTCACAACATCCTTCATCCTGGACCATATATTTAGTTGAAATGGCAAAGCTTTACACAGAAAATCCACCATTTTTCTTTCACTCCACATTCCTCCAATCTGGACAGTTGAAGGCTGTACATTAAAGGAATGTACTGCTCAATGTTGCTTTAAAGTGAAACAATTGTGTTTCTAATCTGTGCCTAAAGTGTGGGTGCTGTGTTAAGATTATATAGTGTCTGTAATAATGTTACTTGCTGTTATGGACAGTTCGGTTCCTAATTCTTTGTAGAAATCATTATTCAGAATGCAGTCTCAGAAACAAGCGGCTGTCCACTGAGGATGGATTAGCCTCAGGGGGCGAGCTCCAATATTTTTGTGCATCCGATGGAGTCAGTGCATATCCAGTCCAAGACTTCCTTTGGCCTTCATCTGCTTTTTTTCACAGTCCAACTAGTAACTTGAGACACTAAAATTGAGCTGTAAAGCTCATAAAAGCTAATTAAAACCTCATAAAAGTAAATTAAAAGCTAATATAAGTTAATTAAAAGCTAATAAAAAGGCAAAATCGCTGTCAGACTCCCTTAGGCCCTGAGAAACCATTTGGCCAATGCGTTCCGCATTGCAGCTTATCACGCGGACCTCGTCGCTCGCATGCAACCATAGCAACCACAGCCTGTTGAAATGTGATTGGCTAACACTACTCAGACTACAAATGGAAACTGGAAGGGTTTCTGGTGGCAAAACAATTGTCACTCACCTACAGAGATCTGTGAATGAATATGCAGATATGTTTATAGAGAGAATGTGCTTCTTTCTTGCACACAAGAATTTATACTATCTGTTCCCAAGACGCTCAACTTCATGAATTCTATTAGATAGTGGTGTTGTTTCCCACTGTGTAGTGAGAGGTTTCTTTTTCAATCAGAATAAGAACCTGATAATTGATGTACTCTTTCCAATTGGGATAAATGGCATTAAATTGCACAGCAGCAGGTTTGTAAAGCAACAGATTGTCTTATATTAGGATTCCACTGTTGTATATTGTCGAAGTAGCTGTACTCAAATACAATAGGTAATAAAGTAAAAAAAATACTAATACAGCAGTGTACAACAAAACTAGACTAAAATGCCAGGACTTTAGATTGATTAAAATGTGACTAAACAAAAAATAATACAATTTGGTAAATATGACTAAAACTAATAAGAGCATTTGACACAAGACTAAGACTAACTTGGAAAAACAGCCGACAAAATTAACATTATAATAAAGGTTATGTGTCTTTCTGAAACCTTCTGTTGCATCTACCACATTAATTTCTCAATGATGTGTGTCTGTGTGTGTCTCTGTGTGTATTTGTTCCAGGTCACTCCAGTGTGAACTTTCAGTCCCAGGAGACCCGCTCTCGGCTGTCCAAGACGGTGGACCATGTCCTTCGGGATAACGTGGCGATGCCCCACTACATGCATTTCATGGAACTACAGGGCGCCGACCACCTGGTCCGGTTCTGGCTGGAGGCCGAGAGTTTCCGCTCCACCAGCTGGTCGCGGGTCCGGGCGCACAGCCTCAATTCCGTCAAACACAGCTCGCTGGCCGAGCCCGTCCCCGCGTCTCCGGGGGGGTCGGAGCTCCCGGGGATCACCCAGCACATGTCGGACGTCCTCCGCCGGGACGACAGCAGCGAAGGCCTCGCGGCGCCGTCGGAGCGCCGCGGCTCCTCCTGCACAGAAGCGGGTCTCAGACCCGGCACCCCGCGGGCAGAAACCCCGAGCAGGCAGCCAGCGTCCAGGACGGGGACTCCCTACAAGGGGCAGTCGAACAGCACCCTGCGAGACCTTTCAGACAAACTCATGAAAAGTGAGTCCAGCATTTCTCCCTATATTGCTCTAGATTTTAGAAGTGAGCTCTTGATTCCGAGTCATCTTTTGCAGCTTTAAAACACATCTTCATTGACCTATACCTGGGGCGTCAAAGTCAATTTCATTTAATTTGCCCACATTCATTTGTATTATAAGATTATATAAATGTATCTATGGGTTATCATATTATTTATTTGCCTCTTCATTCATAATAGTGTGAATAATTACAACTAATAGCTAATTAAGGTTTTTGTATGTATAAATTAATGTTATATTTTTGCTATGTTTTTACCATCTAATTATTAAAAATGCTGCAGCAAAACATGAAAAATCATCAAAGGGATATAGAGACTCATACAAAAATACGCTGATAACCACCATTAACAATTTTATTTATTTATTTTATGGATTTTCAAACATTTTTTATCTATGGTTTTGCAGTGCTATGTGATTTATTATGCACGCTGCAGTGAAAGAACAAGAAAGTAATGACAGGTGTATTTCTATGGGGAAAAAAGGAAACTTTCCTGTTTTAATGAGGTGTGCCTTGAAGTTTAAATGTTTATTCACTTTCTCACATCTCAATAAATCATGCAACTCTCTGCAAGCTCTCGAAGGCCACACAAAATAAGGTGTTGGGCCTTGAATTTGACACACCTGACCTACACTGAGGGGAAAAAATTAACTTGTCAAACCACTGAATCAACAGCTATTTTTTTTTCCAGGTATAGAGAAAGATGCAGTTACCATCTTCACCAAGTACATCTCTCCAGATGCTGTGAGGCCGATCCCCATCACAGATGAAATCAGAAACGACATAGTTGGTAAAACAAATTAGATTCTGTATTATTTATATATATTGCATTTCTTGCAACAGATATGAGTTAATTCCTGTTTGTCCTCTGTGTAGCTAAGATATGTGGAGAGGACGGCATGGTGGACCCAAACTGCTTCGTCGGAGCACAGGCGGTTGTCTTCACCATCATGGAGCAAGAGTGAGTTTCTGTCTTTGTTCTAGAAGAGTTAATGGTCACACGACAAGATTTCTCCCGTTGGCATCTTTTGACATTTTAGGATTAAAAATGTCGTTTTACCAGCGGAGGCGTTTCATTCACCTCCTGTTTGCTCCTTCATTCTCAGGCACTTTAATGATTTCCTGAGGAACCATCATTTCTGTAAATACCAGATCGAAGTGTTGACCAGTGGCTCCGTGTTCCTGGCCGACATCTTGTTCTGTGAGTCGGCTCTCTTCTACTTCTCTGAGGTGAGTGGGTTTGATGCTGTTGCTGGTGAACAGGTTTTCCTTTTCACACACAATCTCTGCCTCCAACTAACAACTATTTTGATATTTAATTTATTCTGTAGATTATTGAAACTATTAATCAATTAATCGTAGTCTGTAGATTCAACCTAAAATATCGTTGTCTAAACCAACTGTCTACAACAACAAAGATCAATAATTTACTATTATAGAAGACTAAAGAAACCTAAAAATAATCAGTTTGACAAGCTGGAACCAGAGAATTTGGACATTTTCTTCTTAAAAATGACTGTAATCGATTAGTAAAATAGTTGGCGATTAATGTAATGAACAAATCGTTGAACAAATCGTTGTAGCTCTACCTTTGTTAATAAGTATGGAGCTAGTCTGCTCTGTTCTTATTGCAGGGATTGGGTATTATGTCCTCTCCTGCCATAAAACAGATTCTGTAGTAAACTAACTGTGACTTTATGCATCCTAGAGGGAAATTTCATTGTTTCAGCAGCAATAACCTGCTTGTGAATTCTCTTTTTACATCTCCCAGCATGTCGATACGATATGATACAGAAGTGATAATTAACGCCGTAATTTGACAGTTAACAGAAAAAAATCAACTTTCAGTCGAATCGTCCCATCTTCTGTATCCCCGCAGTACATGGAGAAGGAGGAGGCGATGAATGTATTGCAGTTCTGGTTGGCGGCAGACAACTTCCAGATCCAGCTGGCGGCTAAAAAGGGCCAGTATGACGGTCAGGAGGCCCAGAACGACGCCATGATCCTATACGACAAGTAGGTCTTTGTGCTGTTGTATTCAAAGCTACCAATCACTGTCAAAACCAGGCGGTTTGACTTGAAACCTTTTTCTATAATTTTCTCGGAAATGCTCTTTTTGTCTCCAATTTGAAGTTAGACAATTTTTCAGTGCAATATTTGAGGTTTCTTCTGAACCAAAGATTGTAATGCCAGTACTGATTTAAATTCTAATACAGGCGTCCTCATCTGAACTCTCATTTCCTTCCCAGGTATTTCTCACTCCAGGCCACAAACCCTCTGGGCTTTGGCGACTCAGTGCGGATGGAGATCGAGTCAAACATCTGCCGAGAGGGAGGCCCTCTCCCCGACTGTTTCACCACTCCACTCAGACAGGCCTGGACAACCATGGAGAAGGTCAGATTCTATACTAGCCAGCAACACGTTTTCTCTTCTGTTGGTTCATGTGAGGAAATGCAGGAATATGCAGCTACAAAACTAACCTGAACAAAGGAATACAAAG